>LPNX010210120.1:0-60220 GCA_001517045.1 Pseudotsuga menziesii
TGGAAGGAATTTTATTTTTATTTTTTATAATATTTTAAATTAGAAATAATTTTATAATAAAAAAAAATCTTATAATTTCTATAAGATTTTTTATGGATTGTTGGAATTAAAAAATTTAATCACTGAACTTATAATATGGAATTTCTTCATTTTTACCTACAAATTCATGACCAATATTAAAATTTGCAAAATTACAAAATCCCACTGTCAAAATTACTATTTTATGTTCTTAAATATTATTAAAAACTTAATAAAGAGAAATTACATGATTAGATTACACACACACACAACAGATTCTCAGAAGAATTGTCACAGAGTACAATGGAGATTTACCGATGGTTTCAAATATTTAGGATTCTTCCTAAAACCAAATAGTTATTCCTTTCAAGATTGTGTATAGTTGTACAAGAAAGTTGAAGCTAGAATATTAGCATAGAAAATCCACTTTTTCTCTAGAGGAGGTAGATTAGTACTTTTAAAAGAAGTCTTACAAAGTATTATTGTCTATTGGGCATCTATAACATATATTCCTAAAGGGATACTAACAAAGATAACGATGAAGTGTTTCTCTTTTTTGTAGACAACAAGCAGGAAATCAGAAGGGATACCTTTGGTCAAATGGTCAACCCTAGCACTCCCAAAAAATCTCAGTGGATGGGGAGTAAAAAACCATGCCTTGTTCTGCAAAGCACTGGCAACAAAGCCACTGTGTAGACTAGCACAAAATCCAGACATGTTGTGGGGAAGGGTTATGAGCTCAAAATATTGTCTTGGCTCTTCATTAGTAGAATGGTTCAGAAACCCCAACAAAACCCATAAAAATGGATCAATTGGGTGGAAAGAAATGGTGTTGTTGTTCCCATTGGTGGGAGATTAGACTGCGTGGAGAATAGGAAAAGGGACAAGAGTCAAAATTGGATAGGATCTGTGGGTATGGGAAGAAGAGGAATATAGATTGTCAGAAATTGTAATCCTACAACTGATATCTCAAAATATTATTGTTTTAGTTGATGCGTAAGCACAATAGTCACAACAAAGAGGAAGGGCTCGATAGAAAACATCTTAGGACCTTAGACTTGCGGGAGAAGAAGCAAAGGAGTGGAACAGGTTTGTGAGTAAACTTGTTGCGAGCTTTGTTCATTTGGAAGAGGATACACATGACAAGCTAACATGGACCAAGAACGCAAAAGACAGGGAATTCTCAGCAAAACAAGGTTATGAGGAAGCAAGCAATGAACTAGAAGGAGAAAAAAGATGGTGGTGCAGTAAAATTTGGGGAATTCAAAGCCCATTGAAAACCATAATAACTCTATGGTTGGCTCTAAGCAATAAGCTTCCAACCTGGGAAAATATGAGAAAAAGGGTATTTCAAAGACCATGCATCTGCATACTGTGTAAAACACGAGGAACATACCTCTCAATTGTTTAGTTTATGTCCTTATGATGGAGACGTTTGGAACTATGCCTCAAAGACCCTCTCAAATGATAGGACATTCGCACAAAGTGATGCAACACTAGAACAACGCAGCCATGAATGGTGGCAAAATGATGGGGTACATTGTTATGACAATTTTCCAACCATATTCGTATTTAGTATATGGGAAGCAAGAAACAAGGAAATATTCCAAAACAGATGGGTTCCTTCTGACATTACATGCGCATTGCTGATGGGAAAATTAAAAGAACATAAAACCATTCCCATGCCAAGCAAGAGATGAATAGTAGTAGCCCCAAACATAAAAAAGAGCCTTACATGGGCTTTCTTTGATGGAGCCATTCAAGGTGAACCATCACTTGGAGGAGCGGGAGGGATCATCAATCTACCAATAAACACGAAACTATGCATAAAATATGCAACGGGGTGAGCTTCCAAAAACAAAGTCGAACTAGCAACTTTATGGGTAGTTCTAGAAATTGCAAAGGACAAGCGAATTCTCAGACTTTTGGTTTACGGTGACTCAACAATGGTGATTGATTGGGATAATGGGAAAAGCATTATTAGAGCACCACATCTACAACATATGTGAAATGAAATCCAAGCATTGAGGTCCCACTTCGAGCAGGTACCCTTTTCACATATATACAGAGAGCTAAATTCATAGGCAGATATGCTATCAAAATTGCCCTTAGCAATCCAACCCGAGGTTATCAAAATGGAAGAACACAACAATGAACAAATTAATAAATTCTTCATAATGATATAAGAAGTCAAGCTTTGCAATTTACAACGACATGGAACACAAATTTAAGAAGCAAAAAATGATGAAGAAGCATTTTGTTGTAAGCTCAATAGAGCAACCATATTGCGGAATGTGTTTTTTTTGTTAAAGAAAGACTGAAATATAAAGGAAACAGTATTAAAGGAAGAACAAGATGTAAGCTCAATAGAGCAGTTCATGTTTATTCTATGAATAAAAGTTTTTTTCTTGGGAAATATATATATATATGAGAAAAATATCAATAACTTTATTGCTCAAAAAGTTAAAAGTTACAACTATTAGGATCCTCTTGTGCATTGTGATATTTAAAACAAAAATGGGAGTACTCTTACCCATCCATATGTCTCGACTTAATAAACCATAAATTGAGATTTTTCGTAGTCCTTATCACCTTTATATATCCATCATTCAATATCTGAGAGGATTTGTGACATCGATGAAAAGTATTAATCAACTATGAATTAAGAATCAATTCTCAGACCTTCTCACCTATATATATGTCATTAGAAAACTGAGAGGATTCATGACATTAATGAAGATATCATGTTTACCTGCAATGGATCTCCTTGGAGGAGATATGTCCCATGTGATCTATGTGCTACATAATTATAGTTCCTTCTTGTAGTGTGCATGCATGTTTTACCAAGGAGTCTACCTATCCATTGAAATCCCTAAAAGTATGTTGAAAGGTGCACATGTTGAAATGCTTGATGAGTTGTCTAATCCTGGAGAGTAAATGAGATAAAAGGAGGTTTGTGCAAGAGTTGCTTGAGGAGATCCATTCAATAACTAGTTTTGAATCATAGAGGATATGTAGCTCTCTGGTCTCATGCTCTCACGCTATATTTAGAGTTGTTATTAAGCTCGTGATTTCTGCATAGCTGTTTGTATTTATGCCTAGCCCTCTTTGAAAAGAAATAGCTTGATCCTTGAGAAAAATGATACCTCAAGATCTGTTTGGTCCAAGATTCCCTTTTGAATCTCCCTCACAAAAAAAATGTGGAAGTGAGAGATAAAAAATATTGGGAGGGATTAATTTGATGCCCTTTCCCTTTCTATTTTTGAGGTTGTCCCCAATAGCATATTTGAAACTGTGTTAAGTTGTGGAAGGGAAGGGTAGCCTTGTCTTCAAAGATGATGAGAGGGATATGAAGGATTTACATGCCTTTTCACTCCAAATAAAAATTGTCCCAAGCTTCAAAGACTGTGCCTTCCCATGATGGGAGAGGGAGGTTCCTAGAGGATTGAACCACACTCTAGACTTTTTTGGTGAAGTGGCATGAGACCAATAAATGTGAGATATATTTCACATGATATGTGCACAAAAGACATATGATAGGTCCATGTTTCCCTCTTTTTTGAATATTTTCCCATGTTAACATTTTCATGTTTAGAGAAATCCATATAAAGCACTTTGGTTTTAGGGGAGCCTTAAGTTTCCAAAGTTTATATCCCTGCCATGACAATATGTCATCCCCTCCCATAATTGTGATCTCTCTATATCCCAACTTCACTTGCTAAGTGTCTGTTTTTTTTTAATCCATATGACAAATTCGGCCTCATCCGATGGTAGTATGTATGCTCTCCAAAGACCTTGGGTGTAGAAATCCCATTGAGTTGCTTGAATCCTTGTGAGTCTATGTTAGAACATTCAAAAACCCATAATCATACTTGGGATATATTTATTAGTCATATTTATTATTTTCCTAGGTGTTAAACTGGGTAGTTGGCCACAACTTGCATCCTTTGGTTAACACTTGCCATGATTATTCCTAGGAGCGTACTTATCTCGATTCTGGATAAGATTCTATCTTCTTTTTTACTGTCCAGTTTAGGAAGGGCACATATCCTTCTTTTTCTGCTTTGTCTAGCTTTTTTCTGCCTTAAAGTGGAAAAGGGTAAATCTAGTCACAAGGAATGATTAAAAGGAATGATTTTGTTGTCTCTCAATCACTCATTATATTACATACCTTAGATAATTCATGACCTCCTTAACTGTTTCGGAAAGTGTTTTATGTATGCACCTAGGGGGTTTTTTTTTAATTTAAAGTAAGCCTCCTTTTGTGAGTATTTATATTGCATTCCAAGGAATTCAAATCCATGTTGTAATTATATTTTTGGATATCCATACCATTGCCTAAGTTTCCCTAGTGTACACTTATTCAATATAATTTTGTGAATTATGCACCAATTCAGTCTCCATTTTTAGAGAAAATTATGCATATTGCTTGACAATTTTTAGCAAGATCAATTGTGCTAAGTCTAGGATAAATTTTCACATGGTATTAGAGCTTCATTATCTCTATTTTTCTCCTTTCAATTGTTAATAGTGATTGCAGGATCAAGTTCTCACTCTCACAAGGGCGCAACTAGTCTCCTAGGGGCGCATTCATTAAAGCCATGGAGCAATCTCAACCTACGATCTTGACTCCATTTAACTATTTTGAATGGAAGGAATAGGTGGATATCTTGTTGAGGAGTAAGGGCCTCTCTAGGGTGACCATGGAAACTAAAAATGATCCTACTGCTATAGTGGAGAAGAGAAAGTGGCATAACATAAGAGATAAGGCTTATGGTCTCTCAATTCTCAGTATTTCCAGAGACCTTCTTTTCGATCTGGATGAATTAACAACACCAAATGAAGTTTGGGTGAAGCCTCAATATTTATTTTGAAAGACATGAATTGAGGGGCCATAAACTAGAGAATGATCTTGTCTCACTAAGTCCAATAAATTTTGAGACCTTACAAGACTATTTCTCCAAGTTCAAAGCTCTTGTTCTTTAATTGAAGTAATGTGGGATTGACAATAAGGATGAAAAACTAATATTGGCCATACTTTCAAAGCTAGGACCAGATTATTGGGTCTCCTAAGAAGGTTCTCTTTACACACAATTATTTTGAAATATTTGAAATATTCATTAGTAGAGTCATTGTTAAAGGTATTGTTGATCATTTCTCAAAAGTGTACCTTTTTTCTCACTTTGTTCCTTTCTAAACCCCCTCTGCTCTCCTCACACATGCCAATGAAAAGAGAAAACTGTCCATCTTGATTACAAATACCTTTCTCATTTTCATTAGAAGAATATGGTCGTAGGGTTTCCAAACATCAATTTTTCTAAAGGAGTCTATCAAGGTTATATCCTATGAAACCACCCAGAGCACAAGTATGATAGAGTCATTCATGAGTGGACCTCTGCACCTCTTGAGTTGTTCACAGTGATATTGTTAGTCCATTTCCTAATATTTAATTGAGTAATTCTGAATATTTCATTACATTCGTTATTGAATTTTCTAGATAATTCTGGGTCTTCTTTCTCCTAGACAAGTCACAAGCCTTTGGTTTTTTCAAGGTTTTCAAATCCTTTGCAGAGAACCAATCTGGTAAGAAGATCAAAGGACTTTGATATGATAATGTTGGGGACTACATCAAATATGAATTCATACAACTTTGTTAATATGAAGGTATCCGGATGCAACATTCCATTCCATATACACCTCAGCAGAATGGTGTTGCCTTGAGGAAGAATAAATCTCTCAAGGAGATGGTTACTTGCATGTTGGAGGCTAAATATTCGCCACCAAATTTTTGGGACGAAACAATCAATTGTGCAACCTATATCCAGAATAGGGTTCCCCACAAAAAAATAGACATAATGTCCAACTCTCCTTGAATAAATGTCATCTAACCCAAATATGAATTCATACAACTTTGTTAATATGCAGGTATCTGGATGCAACATTCCATTCCATATACACCTTAGCAGAATGGTGTTGCCCAGAGGAAGAATAAATCTCTCAAGGAGATGGTTACTTGCATGTTGGAGGCTAAATATTTTCCACCAAAGTTTTGGGACGAAACAATCAATTGTGCAACCTATATCCAGAATAGGGTTCCCCACAAAAAAATAGACTTAGTGTCCAACTCTCCTTGAATAAATGTCATCTAACCCATAAATAATTGACATTGGAGTTATGGTGTCAATGTTCGACCCACATAGCTCATACATCGAACGAATGCCATACCAGTTGAGGGTTTTTGATCGGGTACTAATAAATGAAGGTTTTGAAAGAGTAGGGAACAATGGAGCATAGTCGGCTAGAATGCCCAAAACCAATAGCTTTTATCAAATTGAAAATAATAACTTATACAAGGAGTATATTTAGTTGTCGTAAATATAACGCATGGTGAGCATGCCAAAAAGCTAGATGATTTTTGTGATGTGATTCCCATTATGAAATGGATTTAACAAAACAACGATGGGTTTGTGAGACACAATGCCTCGAGCTAGCCTCGAACAAATACAAGCCTAGAAGCGATGCACCATGAACATGGTGCAAGCACGAATCAACAAGTATTAATGAGTTGGGTGGGAGGAATTATTGGTTTTCCATATAAACTTGAACGCTAATCTCAAGACAAATTTACATTAATGATGACTAGTTGGAAATTAATTCCAAGAGATTTGCACTCCAAGTAGTAGTTATCTCAATCTAGATTCATGTATGATTCTAGTTGTATGCATTGTAGAGAGAGAAAAATGGTTTTCCATGTCTTTTGGAGTTGCAACTTGCATGCTCAATAATGCTATAAATTTATATTGGAAAGAAACATCATTAAATTGTTCAAATTGATTGGAATATAGTGATAACCATACAAGAAACAAATCCTTTCCTATTGATCTATGGCCCTCCACATTCTAAGAGATAACAATAAAGGGGATGATAACCAAGAAAATATGGAAACAAGGGAAAAGCCTAAATCCCTTAGGATCAATGGGAAAAATTTTAATCATCCTATTCTCTAATTGGTTCATGGATTTCCGAAATAATTACGTTGGAAAATAGGTTGAGCCTAGCTGAAGAGTTATAAGGGGCATGTGTCAAATTTCCCATTTAATGAACGTCACTTGGCCTCGTAGTTAACTTCGCAGCTTCCATTATCGTTGCATCTCCTTTAATGGTCTACGAAATTATAGAGAAATGTCAGTTTAGGTGTTTTAAAGTAAATGATAAGAATTAGTGGTATTAATTTGGCATTAATGAATAAGATGGCATGCACAATCCAGGAGATTGGCAATTCCTTATAGCGGTTAATCTTGCTAGTAACAAAAAGGGTGGAATAATTCATGAGACCAAGGAAGTTAGGAGGATAGCTCGGAGTGGTTTTTTATTTCTCCTGGGTGGGAAGGTAAATTAGCAAAATTTTCTAGGAGATGGATAAGGAAAGGAAAGGAGTGGAAAGAACGAGACAAGAATGGCAGGAATAATATCCTTCTTTAGCTCGATTATGGATAAGATTATGTCTTGTTTATTGACTGTCCAGTTTAGGAAGGGTGCATATCCTTCTTTTTTTGCTTTGTCCAACTTTTTTCTGCCTTAAAGTGGAAAAGGATAAAGCTAGTCACATGGAAAACACCTCCTTTTTTGTCCAACACATCCTCCATGTTTTTCTCTTTAAAAAGAATGATTTTATTGACTCTCTGTCACTCATTAGCTGACATACCTTACTTAGATAATTTGTGACCTCCTTGATGTTAGGATTAATTATAATCCTCCCTTGACCACCATAGTCTAAATGTCATTTCATAGATTAGGAGTATGTTTCCAATTCATAAGTGCCATGGGAAACTCATATGAGTTCCACCTACTACTTGATGCTCCATTTTGCATTACTTTAGGAGTTCCAAAGGCCAATCCCTATAATTTAGGAATCTACATTGATTCATGGGAGTCCCACCATCATTTCACCCTAGTATGTGTTGAGTTATCCTTAGATGGGCATCAGTTAGTTCAACTCCATTTATCCTAGTGCCACATTTGCATGAATTAAGGATGTTATGTGCCTTTTCCTACCTACCTTGTTTAGTTAACTGATTGCGAACTGATTTAGTTGTCCTGAGTTAAATAGGTCAGATTTTAGTGGTGATTTTCCCACAGTTAGTGAGCTCTGGAGTCAATTTCACCATGTTTGTTTGATCATTATACATTGACATTCTTATTCTTCCTTCAACCTTGTTTCACAGTGAGGTTCAATCCAGCCTGAAGATCTTGAAGCTTTTCTAAATTAAACATTGTATAAGAGCATGTAATCAGGCCAACTACAATCCTCAGAAACTTCCATTGATGCACCAAAAGAAACTAGGTTCCACATAATTCATGGTATCTGTGCCTTTCTCCCTCTATATTTTATCCAAATAAGTCTATCAAGGTGTGAAGCACCCTGATAATGTGCACATGTCGAAGTAGAGGGTGATTGAATTGGTTTACCTTTGAATTGAAGTATTTTTGCAAGTAAATTGAAGAATTCAGAAGAATTGTGCTTCCCCTGAAGCTGAAAGATTAAGAATTCATCAACCTTGACATCCAGGATCCTCACACCCTTAAACTATCTTGATTGGAGGGATGATATGCAGATTGTGTTGCACAACAAAGGTCTGTACAAGGTCACAATTGGAAAGGAGGTTGAACCCCAGTAGCCTCTTGAGAAGTCAAAGTATCTAAACAAGTTGAATGAAGCATTTGGTTTCATGTGCATTCATATCTTCGGGGAGTTACTCTTCCATATTGATGGATTAAAAACTCCAAAGGAAGTATGGCAGAAGATCAAATCACTATATGGAAATCAAGATGAGATGAGAGGCCATATTCTGGGGAATGAGTTGATTTCTCTTCAACCAAACAATTTCAAAACCATCCAGCAATTCTTCTCCATTTTCAAATCCTTGGTCATGTAGTGCAAGCAGTGTGGGATTAACAAGAAGGATGAGCAATTAGTGTTCTCTATTCTGAGAAAACTTGGCCCAGAATTCTCAGTGTTTGTATCCACCTTTCACTACGGGAAACTAACAACTCCAAATTGGCAAATGCCATCCCTTGATGCCTTCATAGAATATATGATTCAGAAACAAGATAAGCTTATACGTTTGGGAACCCTTAAAGCCTCCAAAAATCAAACTCTCTTGGCTGGGGAGACCAAGAATGCACAAGAAAATGGGAAGCAAAGAGTAAAGGAAAAGAAGAACACTGATATCAATCCTAAGGAGAAGTAGAATCATTCAGAAGGATCCTCAGGATTCAAGTAGGGCTAATATGTAGTCTTTTTTATGTAAGCTAGTTGTAATATTATTATTAGTAAAATACATAGAATACATTGAGAAAGTATGGTAGAATACAGTGGTGTATAAGTCAATCATGATGATGATGACAGTGATGTGTTATTGATTCCTTTACACAGTGGTAAAGTAATTCCTTTGCAGTGATGAAGTGACCCTTTTGCACAGTGAAGAAGTGATCTCAGTCCTAATCTAAGTAAGCACTTATTGCAAACATCTTGAAGAAGTTCTGTTGATAGATCTCAGTACTTTGTCTAGCTGAATGTGTAGTGGTTAGAGCATAGATTGAAATTTGATTTGGAAAATTGTTGAAGAAACCTCAAAGACCTAATAACACATGATGGTATGTTGAGGTTGGCCTGGATTGTGAACTTGATAGCCCTTGACAACAAAAGTTAGATCTCTTTATGATTGGACTGTGTTGTATACACTTGACAGTGAAAGCTCAGAATAAAGACATATTGACCATATGATTGGACAACTTTGTATGCTGTCCTGAGCAGTGATTTGGATTGAGAAGTACATGAGCAGATCCTTGATGTGTATGTAATGAGTAGTGTGTGGACAGAACTTTGATGACTTGACACGAGCAACATGGTATTGAGCAAATATTTTGCTAACTTGATGTTATGAGCAAACCTTTGAAGAGCAGGTTGTTGGTGATTGCCATGAGTAGCACATGAGCAGATATTTTGTTCATTGGCATGATCAGAGTATGACCAGATT
Source organism: Pseudotsuga menziesii (assembly GCA_001517045.1). NCBI lineage: Eukaryota > Viridiplantae > Streptophyta > Pinopsida > Pinales > Pinaceae > Pseudotsuga > Pseudotsuga menziesii. Next base: position 10,059 of record LPNX010210120.1, read on the forward strand.
CTTGAGCAACAGTTGATATGAAATTGATTAACTTGAGTTGACTTAATAGCAGTCTATGACGAGTATAGCAATGACAAGTTGATGACAATAATGAGCAATTTGACAAGTGACATGACCAATGATAAATGATGAATTGGTAACTAACTGTGATAAGCTAAGAAAATTTTAAAATTGGCTTCACACTGATTCACCCCCCCTCTCAGTGTCTACAATTGGTATCAGAGCCAACCTTCATCACAAGCCTAGCAAGCTTGAAGGAGATCCTTAGACACAATGGAGGAAAAGAAAGAGTCATCAAGCAATGACGTGCCTGTACTGGATATTGCATATTATTTTAGTTGGAGGATCAAAATGAAGGCTTATCTGAAGAAGTTTGGTGTTTGGGAAATTGTCATCAATCCACCCGCTCCATCAAACAAGAAAGGAAAATCAGTTGCACAGAAGGAAGCGAAGAAAGACAACACTACAGCCTTAAAGTTCCTCATGGATGGACTTCCCAACTCAGTGAAGGAAAGTGTAGGAGAGTACACTTCGACAAAAGAACTATGGTTCAAGCTGGAGAGTGAGTATCAGAAGGCAAGACCAGAACCCGAAAAGAAAGATCAGAAATCAAAAGACAAGCCCCCAGAAGAGCTCAATCAAGAAGAAGACAAACAAGAAGAGGACTCTAGTAAAGGTATGGACTCTTGTGATTATAATGATAGCTTGTATGACGAAATTGAGAAGGTTCTTGCAGAAGATGATGAAGGGATATCAAATACTGCACATGAGATACATCTCACGTTGCTAAATATTGATCTTAGAGCCAATTGGTTCCTAAGCATAGTAAATCTGAACCAGAGTGATTTCACGAAGTTCAAAAAGAAAATCTTGGACTCCTTGAATGAATATCAGTAGAAGACCATGTCAATGAAAGTGTTGCTTCTAAAGCTCAAAGACAAGGACAAAGAGTTGCGAGTTCAAATGAAAGACAAGGATGCTGAAGTTGACCAATTAAAGACTGAATTGATCAGTCAAAAGGAAGAATCAGAAAATCTTGCTCAAGAGCTTGAAGAAACTAGAGAGGTCAATCATGATCTGAAGACTCGGCTAGAGGAAACCAAGAGGATAGAAGAAATCCTGAAGAGTCAGCTGGAAGAAAAGGAGGAGACAGCCCAGAAATTGGAAATGGAGGTAGTTGGTCTCAGGAAGAAAGGTAAGAAGAACGAAGCCTTGGTCAAGTTCCAGGATAGTTCAATTGTCCTAGATAAGATCTTAGATTGCCAAAGATCTCCACTTGACAAAACTGGTCTTGGTTACAAGAAGAACAAAGAAAAATCTGAAGATGGCTCTTGGTCTTCGAAGACTCCAGAAGCAGTTCCATCAACGTCCAAAGCTGCTCCCCATGCACCTGCACATGACAACAAGGATTTTGGAAGTTCAAAGATGGAACAGGGAGTTAGGTCTGTTCATCAAAGCAACTTCATAAAGGAAACAACTACAAGACCCAGGTATGAAAGTGGCTTCAATGGTTATTGTTATTTTTGTTCTAACTTTGGTCATAAGGCTATGGATTGTAGATTCTATGGAAGAAGAAGGACTGGAAGCCCCAATGTCTCAGTTAGATGTTGGACATGTAATCAAGTCGGACATGTTGCTGCCACTTGTCACACTTTGAGATGCTACACATGTAGTGGGTTTGGTCACAAAGCCCAAGAGTGTGCAAGTCAAAGAAGTCAACCAAGGAAGAGTCCTTCCTACACATAAGCAAGAAGAATCAGTGAACCTTGGAAGACCAATGCAGGAATATTTGAAGATCAGAATACAAATGCCTACAGTCAGGGATACACTCAGGCATGGAGAAATGAAGCTGATCAAAGAAGTGTTGGAACTTCCAACAGCTGAGTCAGGTGCTGGACATGCAACAATGTTGGTCACATTGCTGCATATTGTTGTATGATGAGGTGTTATAGTTGTAGTGGCCTTGGGCACAAAGCTCAAGATTGTTGGAGTACACGGAAACAACCCTTGAGAAACTTCCCATACAGCTCATCAAGGAAAGCCAGTGCAAATGAAGGAACAAATGCTCAAAGGACAGATGCCAAGAAGCAAGTATGGATGAGGAAGACTGAGCAGTTGCAGATAGGAGAGGTTGATCAGAGCAGGGAGGATGGCTGCCATACAGCAAGCCAAGTGTAAGGTCTCTCAAATACCTTAGCACACCTTGAGTTCATAACGCTGGAGGATGAACTCAACGAAGAAAGGATGGTTACTCCAGGTATACAGATAGGTCCTAGGATCATGCATATTGATAGGGGGAGCAGTCAGCAGTGATCAGAGATTTCAGAGACGGGTATGTGGACACGCTTTGCCATTGAAGCCAAAGGGGGAGAGATGAAGACAAAAGGTGAGATGCAGACAAAAGGGGAGCATGCTCATAGGGGGAGCATGAGTTGTTGTCATTAATGACAAAGGGGGAGATTGTTGATGAAATTGTCATTGATGCCAACATGGACTTGCAGTGACCCCAGGGGATGTCATTGATGCCACCAAGTCCCACCTTGCAGTGCCTTGGGCCCCTTACAGAGTGGGTTGGTGCCTTGAAGCACCTTGTACCCAGTTGACAAGGTCCCTGTACCCACAAGACTGGATCTTGATGCCACGGCCTTCCTGAAGATGTTGAAGACCCTGCTGATGGCGTTGAAGACCCTGGAGATGGTCCTGAAGACCTTAAGAAATTAGAGAAGCCCTAGATGGGTTTAAGAAGCATTAATGACCCATTCTATGGTCATTCATGCTATGATGATGTCATGGTACCCCAGAAGAAGACCTAGCATCCCCACAGAAGATATCTTAACTCATGGAGGTCCTCTTTGTGATTAGATGGCTTGAGAGGTTATATCTTTGTGATCATGGAGGTGGAACCCATGAACAACATGCCTTTGGTATGTTGAAGAAACATTGAAGCCATAACCTGGTCCTTAAGCCCACAAGTTGGTTGAAGAAGGCTTAGTTGACATAATGAAGCTCTAGACATATTATGGAGCTCTTGAAGTGTGTGTGGGACTCTTGCACTCATGCCCACAAGCTTGATGAAGACTTTGATGCATTGGTTGGTGTTGTAGCTCTTGATGCCATAAAAGTACGTGAAGAAGCCATCAAGAAGAATTCAAGTCATTTCATGAAGGTCTACACAAATTGAAGAAAATATCAGTGAAGGACCTTGTCAATGAAAGTAAGACCCTGATAAGATGATATCCCTTGTCATGCCCTTTCCAACAGTAGGTGGCACGTCACGTGGTTCCTCATGGTTGATGAGATATTAATTTTTGAAATCGGCCAACCTAATTCCTCCAACGTTGACCATTCCTTAAATTAAAATAAATAAAATTTTATTTATTTTAATACATGTCGGCTCCAGAATTTACGGTGGAAAAACCACTATAAATACCCTAACAAATTTCATTTTGAGGTGTGAATTTCGGAAAGAGCTCTGAGGAAAAATTCAGAGGTTTGACTAAGGCAAATTTTGGAGGAGCAGCCCACTAAGGAAAACGCAGGAGCAGTCTGTGTAAAATGCAACAGCAGACATTTTTGAAGTCTGGTATTTTTTTTTATTTTCGGAGGTTGAAGGCAGCCACGGTAAGTAAATTTCGGTGGAGATGGAGCTCTGATTTTCAGACTGTTCTTGAGGCAGAATTTCGGCAGCAGCAGACTGTGTTTTTCAGGAGCAACAGAGAAAAAAAAAAATTGTTCTTATACAGCAGTCTGAAATATTATTTTTTGACTGTAAAATTCGGTGCAACAGTAAGGAGAAGACCCTAATTTACAGCAGACAACAACCCAAGCAACAAATGGAAATTTCGATGGTCAATTGAGACCCATAGAGATGGTTTTGGCTTAAAGTTTGTACCAGCACATACAAACAGTCCACATGTACAGCAGCAGACAAATACAAGCTTTGTCATGTAAAGCAGCAGTAGACCTCTTGATAGCCGAATTTTCTCAGCATGTAGACAAGCCTAAGTGGAACAGTCTGCGTTTTTTTATTATTGTTGGTGTGTTACTGCTCCAAAGTTTGACCAAACATTTGCAGCAGCCCGTGTTTGAATTGTTCACTGTAGCAGCTCTACAGTTTATCCAACAAAGTGAATGTGGAAGATAATAAGGTGCATATATGAGGTCTGTGGGTGTGGACATGCTCTGTGAAAGGAGGGTGAAATTGCAGATTAAGGCTGAGATTTCTTTTGGGGTTTGATCCTTTGTTTTACAAGGACTAAGAGCAGAGTTGAAAAGCTTACTGAATGACAAGTCTATGGCACGTTTTGGTGTTGTTTTGGTATATTTTTAAAGTCCTTTTGTGACTAGGTCTTGCACAGATTTGAAGGCAACAGCTTGAATAGATTTGAGGACTGTCTATACACTTTATGAACTGTTTAGAGGTTGTTTTTGAAAGATTGGTTAAATTCTGTTTTCGACAGTCTTAAGGACTGGTTATTGAGGCATCACACTCTAATTTTCGAGGAGAGCAGCACATTGAAGGTTACAATCTTTATCTCTGATTTTTCTACTATCTAACTGTGCAATTCTGGGACTGACTAACTGTGCAATTTCGGAGTGTCTGCTGTGCAATTTTGGACTGTCCACTGTGTATTTTTCGACTGTCCAACTGTGTTTTTCAATGGTATGTGCTTGTGAAGATGGTGTTGATACATGCACAGCCACCTTGACATTAGCATAGATGATCATAGTGGCATGTTTCATTTAACAGTAGTTAAACAATGACAGTGAAGTATAAGTCAATCATGATGATGATGACAGTGATGTGTTAGTGATTCCTTTGCACAGTGGTAAAGTAATTCCTTTGCAGTGATGAAGTGACCCTTTTGCACAGTGAAGAAGTGATCTCAGTCCTAATCCAAGTAAGCACTTATTGCAGACATCTTGAAGAAGTTCTGTTGATATATCTCAGTACTTTGTCTAGCTGAATGTGTAGTGGTTAGAGCATAGATTGAAATTTGATTTGGACAATTGTTGAAGAAACCTCAAAGACCTAATAACACATGATGGTATGTTGAGGTTGGCCTGGATTGTGAACTTGATAGCCCTTGACAACAAAAGTTAGATCTCTTTATGATTGGACTGTGTTGTATACACTTGACAGTGAAAGCTCAGAATAAAGACATATTGACCATATGATCGGACAACTTTGTATGCTGTCCTAAGCAGTGATTTGGATTGAGAAGTACATAAGCAGATCCTTGATGTGTATGTAATGAGTAGTGTGTGGATAGAACTTTGATGACTTGACACGAGCAACATGGTATTGAGCAAATATTTTGCTAACTTGATGTTATGAGCAAACCTTTGAAGAGCGGGCTATTGGTGATTGGCATGAGCAGCACATGAGCAGATATTTTGTTCATTGGCATGATTAGAGTATGACCAGATTCTTGAGCAACAGTTGATATGAAATTGATTAACTTGAGTTGACTTGATAGCAGTCAATGACGATTATAGCAGTGACAAGTTGATGACAATAATGAGCAATTTGAAAAGTGACATGACCAATGATAAATGATGAATTGGTAACTAACTGTGATAAGCTAAGAAAAGTTTAAAATTGGCTTCACACTGATTCACCCCCCCTCTCAGTGTATACAATTGGTATCAGAGCCAGCCTTCGTCATAAGCCTAGCAAGCTTGAAGGAGATCCTTAGACACAATGGAGGAAAAGAAAGAGTCATCAAGCAATGACGTGCCTGTACTGGATATTGCATATTATTTCAGTTGGAGGAGCAAAATGAAGGCTTATCTGAAGAAGTTTGGTGTTTGGGAAATTGTCATCAATCCACCCGCTCCATCAAACAAGAAAGGAAAATCAGCTACACAGAAGGAAGCGAAGAAAGACAACACTACAGCCTTGAAGTTCCGCATGGATGGACTTCCCAGCTCAGTGAAGGAAAGTGTAGGAGAGTACACTTTGACAAAATAACTATGGTTCAAGCTGGAGAGTGAGTATCATAAGGCAAGACCAGACCCTGAAAAGAAAGATCATAAATTAGAAGACAAGCCCCCAGAAGAGCTCAATCAAGAAGAAGACAAACAAGAAGAGGACTCTAGTAAAGGTATGGACTCTTGTGATTATAATGATAGCTTGTGTGATGAAATTGAGAAGGTTCTTGCAGAAGATGATGAAGGGCTATCAAAGACTGCACATGAGATACATCTCACGTTGCTAAATATTGATCTTAGAGCCAATTGGTTCCTAAGCATAGTAAATCTGAACCAGAGTGATTTCACGAAGTTCAAAAAGAAAATCTTGGACTCCTTCAATGAATATCAGCAGAAGACCATGTCAATGAAAGTGTTGCTTCTAAAGCTCAAAGACAAGGACAAAGAGTTGCGAGTTCAAATGAAAGACAAGGATGCTAAAGTTGAACAATTAAAGACTGAATTGATCAGTCAAAAGGAAGAATCAGAAAATCCTGCTCAAGAGCTTGAAGAAACTAGAGAGGTCAATCATGATCTGAAGACTCAGCTGGAGGAAACCAAGAGGACAGAAGAAATCCTGAAGAGTCAGCTGGAAGAAAAGGAGGAGACAACCCAGAAATTGGAAATGGAGGTAGTTGGTCTCAGGAAGAAAGGTAAGAAGAACGAAGCCTTGGTCAAGTTCCAGGATAGTTCAATTGTCCTAGATAAGATCTTAGATTGCCAAAGATCTCCACTTGACAAAACTGCTCTTGGTTACAAGAAGAACAAAGAAAAATCTGAAGATGACTCTTGGTCTCCGAAGACTCCAGAAGCAGGTCCATCAACGTCCAAAGCTGCTCCCCATGCACCTGCACATGACAACAAGGATTTTGGAAGTTCAAAGATGAAACAAGGAGTTAGGTCTGTTCATCAAAGCAACTTCATAAAGGAAACAACTACAAGACCCAGGTATGAAAGTGGCTTCAATGGTTATTGTTATTTTTGTTCTAACTTTGGTCATAAGGCTATGGATTGTAGATTCTATGGAAGAAGAAGGGATGGAAGCCCCAATGTCTCAGTTAGATGTTGGGCATGTAATCAAGTCGGACATGTTTCTTCCACCTGTCACACTTTGAGATGCTACACATGTAGTGGGTTTGGTCACAAAGCCCAAGAGTGTGCAAGTCAAAGAAGTCAACCAAGGAAGAGTCCTTCCTACACACCAGCAAGAAGAATCAGTGAACCTTGGAAGACCAATGCAGGAATATTTGAAGATCTGAAGACAAATGCCTACAGTCAGGGATACACTCAGGCATGGAGAAATGAAGCTGATCAAAGAAGTGTTGGAAGTTCCAACAGCTCAGTCAGGTGCTGGACATGCAACAATGTTGGTCACATTGCTGCATATTGTCATATGATGAGGTGTTATAGCTGCAATGGCCTTGGGCACAAAGCTCAAGATTGTTGGAGTACATGGAAACAACCCTTGAGAAACTTCCCATACAACTCATCAAGGAAAGCCAGTGCAAATGAAGGAACAAATGCTCAAAGGATAGATGCCAAGAAGCAAGTATGGATGAGGAAGACTGAGCAGGTACAGATAGGAGAGGTTGATCAGAGCAGGGAGGATGGCTGCCATATGACAAGCCAAGTGTAATGTCTCTCAAAGACCTTAGCACACCTTGAGTTCATAAGGCTGGAGGATGAACTCAACGAAGAAAGGATGGTTACTCCAGGTATACAGACAGGTCCTAGGATCGTGCATATTGACAGGGGGAGCAGTCAGCAGTGATCAGAGATTTTAGAGACAGGTATGTGGACACCCTTTGCCATTAAAGCCAAAGGGGGAGAGATGAAGACAAAAGGCGAGATGCAGACAAAAGGGGAGCATGCTCATAGGGGGAGCATGAGTTGTTGTCATCAATGACAAAGGGGGAGATTATTGATGAAATTGTCATTGATGCCAACATGGACTTGCAGTGACCCCACGGGATGTCATTGATGCTACCAAGTCCCACCTTGCAGTGCCTTGGGCCCCTTATAGAGTGGGTTGGTGCCTTGAAGCACCTTGTACCAATTGACAAGGTCCCTGTACCCACAAGACTAGATATTGATGCCACGACCTTACTGAAGATGTTGAAGACCCTGCTGATGGCGTTGAAGACCCTGGAGATGGTCCTGAAGACCTTAAGAAATTAGAGAAGCCCTAGATGGGTTGAAGAAGCATTAATGACCCATTCTATGGTCATTCATGCTATGATGATGTCATGGTACCCCAGAAGAAGACCTAGCATCCCCACAGAAGATATCTTAACTCATGGAGGTCTTCTTTGTGATTAGATGGCTTGAGAGGTTATATCTTTGTGATCATGGAGGTGGAACCCATGAACAACATGCCTTTGGTATGTTGAAGAAACATTGAAGCCATAACCTGGTCCTTAAGCCCACAAGTTGGTTGAAGAAGTCTTAGTTAACATAATGAAGCTCTTGACATATTATGGAGCTATTGAAGTGTGTGTGGGACTCTTGCACTCATGCCCACAAGCTTGATGAAGACTTTGATGCATTGGTTTGTGTTGTAGCTCTTGATGCCATAAAAGTATGTGAAGAAGCCATCAAGAAGAATTCAAGTCATTTCATGAAGGTCTGCACAAATTGAAGAAAATATCAGTGAAGGACCTTGTCAATGCAACTAAGACCCTGATAAGATGATATCCCTTGTCATGCCCTTTCCAACGGTAGGTGGCACGTCACGTGGTTCCTCATGGTTGATGAGATATTAATTTTTGAAGTCGGCCAACCTAATTCCTCCAACGTTGACCATTCCTTAAATTAAAATAAATAAAATTTTGTTTATTTTAATACATGTCGGCTCCTGAATTTATGTTGGAAAAACCACTATAAATACCCTAACAAATTTCATTTTGGGGTGTGAATTTCGAAAAGAGCTCTGAGGAAAAACTCGGAGGTTTGACTGAGGCAAATTTCGGAGGAGCAGCCCACTAAGGAAAACGCAGTAGCAGTCTGTGTAAAACGCAGCAGCAGACATTTTTGAAGACTGGTAATTTTATTAATTTTCGGAGGTTGAAGGCAGCCACAGTAAGTAAATTTCGGTGGAGATGGAGCTCTGATTTTCGGACTGTTCTTGAGGCAGAATTTCGGCAGCAACAGACTGTGTTTTTCAGGAGCAGCAGAGAAAGTTTTTTTTTTTGTTCTTATACAACAGTCTGAAATATTATTTTTTGACTGTAAAATTCGGTGCAGTAGTAAGGAGAAGACCCTAATTTACAGCAAGCAACAACCCAAGCAATGAATGGAAATTTTGATGGTCAATTGAGACCCATAGAGATGGTTTTGGCTTAAAGTTTGTACCAGCACATACAAACAGTCCACATGTACAGCAGCAGATAGATACAAGCTTTATCATGTAAAGCAGCAGTAGACCTCTTGACAGCCGAATTTTCTCAGCATGTAGACAAGCCTAAGTGGAACAGTCTGAGTTTTTTTTTATTGTTGGTGTGTTACTGCTCCAAAGTTTGACCAAACATTTGCAGCAGCCCATGTTTGAATTGTTCACTGTAGCATCTCTACAGTTTATCCAGCAAAGTGAATGTGGAAGATAATAAGGTGCATATATGAGGTCTGTGGGTGTGGACATGCTCTGTGAAAGGAGGGTGAAATTGCAGAGTAAGGCTGAGATTTCTTTTGGGGTTTGATCCTTTATTTTGCAAGGACTAAGAGCAGAGTTGAAAAGCTTACTGAATGACAAGTCTATGGTACGTTTTGGTGTTGTTTTGGTATATTTTTAAAGTCCTTTTGTGACTAGGTCTTGCACAGTTTTGAAGGCAACAGCTTGACTAGATTTGAGGACTGTCTATACACTTTATGAACTATTTAGAGGTTGTTTTTGAAAGATTGGTTAAATTCTATTTTGGACAGTCTTAATAACTGGTTATTGAAACAGCACACTCTGATTTTCGAGGAGAGCAGCACATTGAAGGTTACAATCTTTATCTCTGATTTTTCTACTATCTAACTGTGCAATTCTGGGACTAAATAACTGTGCAATTTCAGAGTGTCTGTTGTGCAATTTTGGACTATCCACTGTGTATTTTTCGACTGTCCAACTGTTTTTTTCAATGGTACGTGCTTGTGAAGACGATGTTGATACATGCACAGCCACCATGATAGTAGCATAGATGATGATAGTGGCATGTTTCATTTAACAGTTGTTAAACAATGATAGTGGTGTATAAGTCAATCATGATGATGATGACAGTGATGTGTTAGTGATTCCTTTGTACAGTGGTAAAGTAATTCCTTTGTAGTGATGAAGTGACCCTTTTGCATAGTGAAGAAGTGATCTCAGTCCTAATCCAAGTAAGCACTTATTGCAGACATCTTGAAGAAGTTCTGTTGATAGATCTCAGTACTTTGTCTAGCTGAATGTGTAGTGGTTAGAGCATAGATTGAAATTTGATTTGGACAATTGTTGAAGAAACCTCAAAGACCTAATAACACATGATGGTATGTTGAGGTTGGCCTGGATTGTTGTAGCTAGGGTTTTCACCCTAGCTTGTGCTAATGAGCACCTACTAAGGAATCTGGATTCCTTAGTAGCAGTTCGATTGATGTAAATGAAATTAAACTAAACTAAAACAGAAGAAGTAAATGACAGAAAGTAAAAACGACAAGAAGATGTATAAAAAGTATTTTGTATTTATATTACCTCTGATGAAGAGGTTGGTGGAGTCCGTTGCGCTGATCCGATGTCGGTGGCTCCGAGCTCCGAGCTGCTCCTTCTCCTTCTCCGATGGTGGAAAATAGGCCAAAAATGGGTTCTCAGCAGTGAAAATAGCTTGATGGTAAGCTAGGGTTTCACGAGACGTTTTGGCAGAGTAAGGGTGCTATGACTGTGGATGTGAAAATGAGGGGTCTCCATCACTTATTTATAGTTTTTTAGTGGTGGAGTGCTTGCCCATGGTTTTTGGAAACCATGTGGTTTAGGGCAGCTTGTTTAGGGTTTTTGCTGTTTTTAGGGTTTTCCTCCTTTTTCCTCATTATTTTTATTCATTTTCTTCCCTTTTGGGGATTTTTGCTATTTTTAGAGGAATTTGGCTATTTTTGGAGGAAGAATGGGTTTTGTGGCCTTTTAGAGGCATTTTAGGCCTTTTGGAGGCTTTTTGTGGGATTTTCAGGGAAATATGGTAGGCAAATGGACAAATGAGCTATGTAGTGAGGTAGATGAGGTAGTTAACCATTTTTGGGTGTTAACAATTGTGAACTTGATATCCCTTGACAACAAAGGTTAGATCTCTTTATGATTGGACTGTGTTGTATACACTTGACAGTGAAAGCTCAAAATAAAGACATATTGACCATATGATCGGACAACTTTGTATGCTGTCCTGAGCAGTGATTTGGATTGAGAAGTACATGAGCAGATCCTTGATGTGTATGTAATGAGTAGTGTGTGGACAGAACTTTGATGACTTGACACGAGCAACATGGTATTGAGCAAATCTTTTGCTAACTTGATGTTATGAGCAAACCTTTGAAGAGCAGGCTGTTGGTGATTGGCATGAGCAACACATGAGCAGATCTTTTGTTCATTGGCATGATCAGAGTATGACCAGATTCTTGAGCAACAGTTGATATGAAATTGATTAACTTGAGTTGGATTGATAGCAGTCAATGACGAGTATAGCAGTGACAAGTTGATGACAGTAATGAGCAATTTGACAAGTGATATGACCAATGATAAATGATGAATTGGTAACTAACTGTGATAAGCTAAGAAAAGTTTAAAATTGGCTTCACACTGATTCACCCCCCCTCTCAGTGTATGCAATTGGTATCAGAGCCAGCCTTCGTCACAAGCCTAGCAAGCTTGAAGGAGATCCTTAGACACAATGGAGGAAAAGAAAGAGTCATCAAGCAATGACGTGCATGTACTGGATATTGCAGATTATTTCAGTTGGAGGAGCAAAATGAAGGCTTATCTGAAGAAGTTTGGTGTTTGGGAAATCATCATCAATCCACCCTCTCCATCAAACAAGAAAGGAAAATCAGCTGCACAGAAGGAAGCGAAGAAAGACAACACTACAGCCTTGAAGTTCCTCATGGATGGACTTCCTAGCTCAGTGAAGGAAAGTGTAGGAGAGTACACTTCGACAAAAGAACTATGGTTCAAGTTGGAGAGTGAGAATCAGAAGGAAAGACCAGAACCCGAAAAGAAAGATCAGAAATCAGAAGACAAGCCCCCAGAAGAGCTCAATCAAGAAGAGGACTCTAGTAAAGGTATGGACTCTTGTGATTATAATGATAGCTTGTGTGATGAAATTGAGAAGTTTCTTGCAGAAGATGATGAAGGGCTATCAAAGACTGCACATGAGATACATCTCACGTTGCTAAATATTGATCTTAGAGCCAATTAGTTCCTAAGCACAGTAAATCTGAACCAGAGTGATTTCACGAAGTTCAAAAAGAAAATCTTGGACTCCTTCAATGAATATCAGCAGAAGACCATGTCAATGAAAGTGTTGCTTCTAAAGCTCAAAGACAAGGACAAAGAGTTGCGAGTTCAAATGAAAGACAAGGATGCTGAAGTTGAACAATTAAAGACTGAATTGATCAGTCAAAAGGAAGAATCAGAAAAGCCTGCTCAAGAGCTTGAAGAAACTAGAGAGTTCAATCATGATCTGAAGACTCAGCTGGAGGAAACCAAGAGGACAGAAGAAATCCTGAAGAGTCAGCTGGAAGAAAAGGAGGAGACAGTGCAGAAATTGGTAATGGAGGTAGTTGGTCTCAGGAAGAAAGGTAAGAAGAACGAAGCCTTGGTCAAGTTCCAGGATAGTTCAATTATCCTAGATAAGATCTCAGATTGCCAAAGATCTCCACTTGACAAAATTGCTCTTGGTTACAAGAAGAACAAAGGAAAATCTGAAGATGGCTCTTGGTCTCCGAAGACTCCAGAAGTAGGTCCATCAACGTCCAAAGCTGCTCCCCATGCACCTGCACATGACAACAAGGATTTTGGAAGTTCAAATATGAAACAAGGAGTTAGGTCTGTTCATCAAAGCAACTTCATAAAGGAAACAACTACAAGACCCAGGTATGAAAGTGGCTTCAATGGTTATTGTTATTTTTGTTCTAGCTTTGGTCATAAGGCTATGGATTGTAGATTCTATGGAAGAAGAAGGGCTGGAAGCCCCAATGTCTCAGTTAGATGTTGGACATGTAATCAAGTCGGACATGTTTCTTCCACCTGTCACACTTTGAGATGCTACACATGTAGTGGGTTTGGTCACAAAGCCCAAGAGTGTGCAAGTCAAAGAAGTCAACCAAGGAAGAGTCCTTCCTACACATCAGCAAGAAGAATCAGTGAACCTTGGAAGACCAATGTAGGAATATTTGAAGATCTGAAGACAAATGCCTACAGTCAGGGATACGCTCAGGCATGGAGAAATGAAGCTGATCAAAGAAGTGTTGGAAGTTCCAACAGCTCAATCAGGTGCTCCAATAAGGACCCAAACCATGATCGCCTTCCAAGTTGGTCTCCTTGTCTTCCACCAAATGCTCCAGGAGATTCATGAGGATATGCGTCAAATTTCTCTGTTTCATTCTTGATGTACCACAAAGTTTCCTTTATACAACTTCATCCAGCGAATGTTGGCATGCCCCTCCTCCTCATCTACACTTGGCTCATCGACAAAGCATATTTCATTACTTGCCCTGTAAACATGTACTATCACCGAGTCTCACCATATGCACAAAAATGGGAAGTGAAAAGAGGTTGAGCACACCTGGAGGAGATCATACATTCATCTACATCCAAAACTATTGCATAAAATGTAGGTAGGGTGTAATTAAAGAGCACATTATTTAGTAGGGATTCGAGGTACCCCTCGAATCTCAAGTCTAGAACTACATAAATTCGCCATGAATGCCTAGGACTTGCCAATACTTGCATCCCTTATTATTGACTACTCATAGGAGGAGTGCATTAATCCTTCCATGTGTGAACCATGTCAAAAGCCACCTCCACACACTCTACTCCAATATTTGCATGGGTTTCCTTCCTTGTGATGTCTCCACCTACCCCTTACATTCGTCATGCTGAAGGAGTAGGATGTGTACCCCTTCTCACCCCATCCGAGGAATATTAATACGTATCTTTTTTTTTCAATAAGAGAGGAAACCTTTTATTAATGATTAATAGAGAAACACAGTATCGTATTCATAGCCATTACAAACTTCATCCTAGCTTTGGGAGAGACCAGGATGTAAAATATAGTCTCAGATACAAGGATTCTCATAACATTTTTACATTAATTAACAAAAAATTGAATATATTTTCTAGATATGCAACTTCTAAAACTAGAGTCGACTAAACCTGTTCCTGGGAAACTAGCTATGGATATAACAAAAAGGCCAACGCCTACACGATGAAGAAAAATACTGGGAAGTTTGATGCATGTAGCTTTGGTAGCATGTTGTCTATGTTGGGTTGTCATCAATGATGATAGGGGTATCGTTCATGCCACCTATCGACAAATATCCCCAGTTCTTCTGAACTTCCATCTACTTCCCCATGATTCCAACCTGGCCTTCCATTATTACAAACAGGCCGCGTTGGTCCTTCAATTCCATAATGTTTTGCTTGATGGATTTTGTGACATCATTATTCTCCCCCAAGTGTTTGTGCATCCACATCTTCATAACCCAATGAATTACCACCAAATTCTCATAGATCATGATGCAACCTTTAGTATCCTTGGGGTTATATATACATTCCTCTATGGTATTTGAGGATGTCATCTCATGGATGACTGGAGTGATTTGGATTAGTTTCCTTGTGGAAATGCCACATTCACTTTCCTTGGGTTTTTCGATAAAGAAGGGGCCCTCAAAATGAACTCAATCCCTAACCCGCACCCAAAACGAGTCAAAGTGGAATTTATGCATTGAGTGTCTTCTTGCAGGTCCTCGAGAATCCTTAATTTTTCATCCAACCGATATATTCCCCTCTTTTATACCTCGAAGATGTTACCAAAGAGGATCTTTTCCATCCAGAAGGGTATTAGTGAGTGCTTGTAGAGAACCTAATGAGATCTATATTTCCTCATGTCCTTAATCCACTTGTCCAACCTTTGAAATTCCTCCACTTCCTATAAAATAATGGTCTCTTACCAAATTCTAGCGTCCAGTCTCTCAATCCTTATCTTACTTTCCATCAAGGTGTAATTTTTATAGAAATTGGTTGTTTATGTTGTACGACATTGGCTAGTGGTCATCCTCTTCATCCTTGCTCTCCCTCACTTGACAGATTTAACTCTGTCCATGATTATTTTAGGTTTCTTCGAGTTTGCTTCTCCCCTTTGTATCTCACTCAACGATTAGCCAAGAAAATAAGGAATAAATCACCACCATCCTCATCAATAATGGAACCAAGGGTGGACATACTTGGCAAGTCTGGCATCGCACAAATGAACTATGAGTTCATCATGGTGTTGTATCTCTCACAACCTTGCTTTGGTTCATGCAATCTAAATTTGTACCTTCACAACTCGTAAAGATTAGGCCACAAAAACATTAATCACCCTTATTCATACACATGTGATCTACATGCTTTAGGAGGTCTGCATGTTCCTCTTGGGGAAGGTGATTGTGGATAGTGGCCTACAAGGAGCCCCCAACTGACATTATTTGACCTGACTTGGCTTGGTCCTAGTGAGCTCTGTGTCCCTGTATGTTAGCTTATGTGGGAAATGGGATGCCATTCTTGTATTCTCTATGGATATATTGTGGCAATCCCTCATGAAGGCCTCCTATTCCAGGTTGATCTCTAAATCATTCAGGATTCTTTTCCTAAGAGAAACTCCCACATTGGAAAGATACTCAACCACTTTATTGTCCGTTTGTCTTACCTAGTGGGGGACAAGAGTTAGGATTTGAATAATTTTTGCTACTAGAGCTAGCGTGTCGTCCTCTAGGCACTAGTTGTGAATCATGGTATTGATAGGGGTTCCATTTGGGAGTTTGACTATCATGTTGATCAAAATTTTGGAGTCTCCTTCAATTACTACCTAGTTGTATCCCTACTCAATTCCTATTTTGAAACCATGGAGCAACACCTACAATTCTACTGCATTGTCGTTGTTGATTCCTAGATAACCTTCGAAGATTCTTTTTATGGTGCCTTTATTGTCTCTGAAGACTCCCCCATAACCTACTTGACCTACATTGTTGTTGGAAGCCTCGTCAAAGTTGATTTTAAAGAATCTTGGAGTAGTGGGGCTCCAAGCTGAGGGGTTATTTTCCTTTGGGCGATGAGGTCCCACTATGGTATTGCTCTAATCGATGAGAAGACCCTATGATTTGAATATAATGTTCCCTTGTGGATTTAACTTATTTTCCTGATGCTCCCACTTGTGGATCTGAACGGTTTCCTAAATGTCCATCTTTATCTTATGGTATACAAAATCTATGTGATGGGTCTCATCTTGGAAGATCCTTTTATGTCTCTCTTTCCATATTTACCACGACATAAAGGGAGGGAAGAGGTTCTAGATCTCATTGATAAAAGCGATATTGATGAGGAGATGTTTCTAGTTAATAAGAGATTTATTTATATATGTTGTATACCTTCGTGAGATGTGAAAGAGAGTAGTCCCTTGGTCCCAAAGAGTTGAGGAGAAGGGGCAGTCAATGAACAAATTCTCTTTCTCTTCTACTTTGAGAATACAGAGAGTATAGTGAGAGTTCCTATAGAAGTATCTTTTCAAAAGGTTGTCCCAAGTGAAAGGTCTATTGCAAACAAGGAACCAAAAGAAGGCATATAAATTGCGCCAAAGATTCATGGTCCAAATCAAAGTCCATATCGTATCCTTAGAGAGGTCATTATGCATTTTTGCAATGGCGCAATCTTCTTTAATGGTAAAGATACCCGACTATTTGTAACCCTATCG
The DNA here is from genome assembly GCA_001517045.1 of Pseudotsuga menziesii. Lineage (NCBI taxonomy): Eukaryota > Viridiplantae > Streptophyta > Pinopsida > Pinales > Pinaceae > Pseudotsuga > Pseudotsuga menziesii. The sequence goes on from LPNX010210120.1 coordinate 26,981, forward strand.
AAGACAGTCTTTGTCCTACTTCAATTTAATCTTTCTATTCCGAAGCTCCTCCTCTGTGTGAAGAAATAAGTTCTAGAAAGGTTTTACAGGCCATTGTTCTTGATGGATTTTATCATAGGTTTACCAAAGTCCAAAGGAAAGAGTGTCATCATGGTGCTTGTTGATAGATTTACTAAATATGAACATTTGTGTGCACTATCTCACCTCTTCAAAGCAAGCACAATCGCCAATGATTTTATGGAGACGATACAAAAACTACATGGTACTCCAAATATTATAGTAAGTAAGCATCAACAACAAGTTCTTCCACTATTAAAGGACAACCTAACTTCAGCACAAAATTGAATGAAACAACAAGCATATCAACACCGTAGTGAATGAAGCTTTGATGTGAGGGATTGGATGTTTTTAAGACTACAACCATACAAACAAATGTCCCTGAGGAACACCAAGAAGGATAATAAATTATCACCTAAATACTAAGTCCCTACAAGGTGATACAAAAGATTGGTAGTAACACCTACAAATTGGAACTACCTCCATCTTCACGAGTCCATCCAGTTTCCCATGTTTCTTATTTAAAGAAGGCAATTGGTCACAAGCTACCCATTCAAACGATATTACCAGAACTTGATGAGGAAGGAAAAATCATCTTGGAGCCTAAAGAAATAACTGAAATAAGAACCATATAGCTCCGAAATCGATCAATTCTAGAGTATCTCATTTAAAATGAAATAACTTACCCATGGAAGATTCAACATGGGAAGATGAGTCCTTTATACAACAACATCCATAACTACTTCAGCATTGAGGACAACACTTTTTGAAGGGCAGGGGCATGTTAAGCCCTTAATGATGGCACATTACCCCATATTATTTATGTGGGCTTGGGTCTATTAGTTTTTATTGTACACCTTTGTATCCTATATATAGGAAGGAGATATTCTCATTTTATTTATCATTGTATCTTGTCTTTTCTTGTGTACTAATTACATTGTGTAAGGAGGTTCCAAATTATATTTTTTCTTCATTACTAAGTTGTGGATTACTCTATTCTTTTCAATTTCTACTCTTTTTATGTTATTTATGGGACTTTGTTACATAACATAAATATTCTAACAAGGATGGAGTTAAGGGTTATGCCCTAGATGACTTCTTTTGAACATATATAGTTTATTATCAACAAAATGGGAACTCAAACTAAGAGCTATGTCTTAGTTATCTCCTCCACACACATGAAAATAATAAAATGTTTTAAATGCAGTTAATAGCTACGAGATTGGGCCCAAGGTTGGATTATTCTTACATAAGTATAAAATAAAATTCAGATAGCTAAAACTATCTCATCAATAACAAGAATTAATCGGTATCAACCCCTTAGGGAGGCACCCTCTCTTGGGTTGTGTCCTCTAATTAAGCATGGTACAACAATAAAAGAGAAAACAACAGAAAAGTATGTATTCCTTCTGCTGATCCAAACAATTGGAAATATGACTAATTCAAAGGCATTCAGAGTCTTCAAAGAGATAAGCTAGGATTCAAAGGCATTAGTCCTTTTCAAAAGTAAGAAAATTACAACAACCTTCCAATAAATTTTTGGTCGATACCTCAGGTAGGTTTCCCTTAGCTTCACAGTAATATTTAAATAATGTAAAAGGGTTAAATCTTCAAGCGAGTCACCCAGAATACTATGAGTAGGATAAATAATGTAGAGTCGAATCCCTAAAAAAGAGTTAATCAATCTATTATAGAGAAGTCACTCTCTAATTCGACACCGATTCCAATCAACAAACAATGGGTCAAATTTTAGTGTTCACAAACTACAACAATATAATGTACTAAATACTAATATAAGCTCTTCTCAAGGAGCATTTGCATCCATGGAATACACATAATAGTTATTTTTGAATTCAATTCTTTGTCTGAGATGCCATTTTCATCAATAAGACTTAAGTATCTCACTCACACACAAAAAAAAAACTCATTACCATTCACAAACCAATTCCTTGTTACATAACAAGTAAGGATTATAATGCTTAAATAGAATCATACCTACAAGCAATACGAAGTTTCCTTCAAATTCACATACTAACGTTCAGAATCATGTAGTCTCTATAGTTCATGGCTACATTTCCCTTCAACTTCCTTATATTCCAATTCAATTATTTCATAACCATCCAAATTCTTAAAATGATCCATCTTTCATCCAGGACTCTGTGGAGAAAATGCTCCCTTGTTCTGAAGGAAAACAAAACATCATCGTGGGTTTTTGCAGAGAATTCATCCTCTTCATTTTACAAAATTAGTATAGAGTCGTGACATCATAGGGGGATCGCTTCCTTGAATTCCATCCAACAACCTCTCTCATCCCGTCCTTTTTTTCCAAGTGTCCCCATTTTTCCCCAAAAAGGGTATTACTGTTGTATTTTCTTCATTACTTTGTCCCTTTTTCATAAATGATTTTTTTTTAATAATTTATAAGAATATTAATTCCATATTATTTTCAGGTGTTTAACTTTTACATATTTTATATTTAGATATAAACATTCGTTAACCTTGTTTAAACTTGTATTATTAGTAATCTTTTCACTCAAAAGTGAGATCATAGAGATTAATTGTAACTTAGATTATTTAGCATTTACCTCAACGCAGGACGATACCTAAGAGCTTTAGACCTTGGGAGAATATCAACGGTTTACCTTTTTCATGTTCCCGTGCAACCAAGATGACGCATGTCATTTAACTCGTGGATTCCCAACTATCTACTCTTCCCCTAGTAGATTCATGCCCCTATCATTTAGTTGAGTCAATTCCTTCAGTCTCCTAAGTCTATAGTGCTTTACCATCAATACCATAACCTTGAGACTCTCGCCAAGATCTTGCACATTCTACCTTTTATTTTTATTCTTGTGGCAGAAGAATAGGGGTCGCAAAGGGGATTTTACATCCTCCTCCCCTTAAAAGTACACTGTCCTTGGTGTTCATATCTTCAAAGATGTTTTCTTCAACATACATTTTCCCTTGCAAATATCAAGCTCCATCTATCTTTTCTTACTTTGGCATTTGTATGGAATGTCTCTAACACACCTTGACTTTCATATGCTGCGGTTTACACAAACACTACAAACTATTTCCACGATTTATCTCAAAACATATGCTTAGATATGATTCTTTTAAAATTAAGAGAATATAAAAAGCAATTGCTTTTACAACATGTCGGTGTTGCTTTCCATGATAACTTTTAAGGATTAGGTTTACCCTCAATGATGTACTTGCATCATCTATCAGTCATGCATGACATATATAATATCTATAATCTAAAACAAATCATCCAAGTATTTTCATTTCTTAGCACATAGCTTTGCCACTTTAACATCAATATATATGCATTATGTATGGTAGTAATTTTCTCAAGTACCTTTAATCATTTGCATATTGCTCATCAACATAAGTAAACTTATCAAATTAATATAAAATATGCATAATCATAACATTCTCACATATTATGAAACATGTACTAATTTGAAAGCAATACCAATGCGCGTAACAACAATTCTTTTATCACATTTTCCACATGAGGATTCACCTCCTATATAACTTTGTAGCCAATGTTTCATCATTCATCATATTGATGTTCCAAGCATTCCTTGGCTGAAATATTCTTATAAAAGTTTTAACATATATATACATGAGGGTCATCTCCTCATGGAATCCCTAGTTCACATGAAGGACTCCTCAACCTGTATATATTTATCCATTTGACACAAGAATGACACCCTTCATCATGTTTTTACAGCTGTCGGGCGTATCTTCGACAAAGAGCCTGCAAGACCAAGTACCTATGAGCCTTAAAGCTTAGTATCACAAAGGATGTCACTGTAGAACCTAACAACCCACCTGGATTCTCACTGATAATATTGCTTCAAAGTCTAACACCTTCCTTAGGTTATTATTGACAACATTGTGCTGCTTTTTAACAAAAAATTCAGAGCCTAACACCTCTCGAGGGTGTTCCTTGATAGCTCTACTTGATTCATAATCAATTAGGGTTGTTTTTCACTTTCTTGAGATCTCTTTTCCTAGGTATTTAATTGCACAGAGTGCTCATTAGAGCCTAAAAGTGTTAATTTTTCCTGAGTCTGAAAGCCTTTCAAATTCAAGGGTTTTTCTTTTGCTCAAAGAATATTTATTGTTCAATCATTATTATTATTTCAAATTGTTTGTTCTGAAAATTAAGTCTCAATTTCAGGTCTTATTACAACTTGTAATGTTTATGCATAATAAGACTAAATAGTTTAGGCGCTCCATAGCCAACAAGCTCAACACCAACTCGGGTCATATTCTCTTACTTATTCACATTTTTACTATCCATTTTCTTCTTCATATTCATTATTTGGTTAATTATGTATACTTTGTTTTAAAGAGTTAGTGTAGAAAGGTTGCTTACAAGTTTAAGAAACGTATAACCTAGGGCGTCCCCTGTAGTCAGCTCAAAAGTTTCATAATTATTTATTTGATTAGTCTTTAGTTGCATTAATTTTATTTTTCTTATTGCAGGTTTCATACATTCATATTCAATTCTTAATTTATAGTCTTATTGAAACTGCCATAGTTCATTACCTGCAATAACCTGAAGCACTATTAGTCACAATAACTTATATTTAATACTTTTTCAAAAAGAAAACAATGAATACATGAAATATCATAATCATCACTCAACATACTCGACGTTCTGAAGCCTACTAGCTCCACATCAAATTAAATAAATCTTAATTTAGTCATCCTTGATTCTCCATAGTTCCAAACTCAACATCAAGTCACAAGTACCTAACTAGTCCCTGAGACTTTATTAACAAGGTGCGCATCAAGTCTTCTTGAATCATCACATTTTGATACCATTAGTATCTTGCAAAATGTATAAAAAATTTCAACAAGTCTCGATTTATATTTTCTATCATAGATATGCCATTTGCAACACTGATCATTCTCATAAATGCTACAGTTACCATATTCAAGTACTTCAATAGAAATTCTCAAATCTATTTACTTTATTTCTTATTACATGTCTTACAAATTATATTCTTAGCATATCAAGTTTTCTAAACTATGTTTTTCCATAAAAGTGCAATTGATTAATCAGATGATAACATCTTGCTAACCTTTCATAATAATCAAGGAACATACTCATTCTAGTTGTTACATTTTTCCATCAAGGAATTTATCTTTTTGCTTTCGATTATCTCATTGATTCCCAATTGGTGGTGCTTTTTGCAACCTTAAGTACCTGCATACTTTACTCACAATTTCTTGCCAAAATTTATTTGCATCATAATCTCATACAACAAACTATAAAATATAATAGAAATTTCATGTTTTGAATTCCCATAAACTCTTGATACAACAAGAATTTCTTTTGCAAGATATCAATGCATTACTTTCTCGACAATGTTGTCGTAACTACACTTGCATATACATTTCAATGACGTGCATCTTAAGCAAACTCCTATCTTACTTTCTATATGCTTGAATTTACATTACCAATTTCCATTATATTCGCTTTAGTTTGGTGAAGTTTCTTGTTACCAAATGTACTTGTATATTACACTAACAATATTTGCAAGGGGTTATTTACATCATATCGATGTAATTTTAAGCAAGATGTAAATTATATATATCAACAAGTTTCTTCCCTAAAGCATTTAAACACCAAATTATACAAAATGCACAATTTAGATGTAATAATATCTATCTTTATGCATAATCCTTGTGCATTTATCATACTTAATCTTGTTGAAATCAAAGTATGTCAATATACTCTGTCTTGCCATGACTACACTTCTGTGTTAATTATTTCTACCTGCATATGTCACTCATTGATGTACTCTTTCAACATACTAAGCATAACTCATATCTTACTTATCGTAAGCTTGAATACATACTAAATTGCTAAAGCTATTACTAGATCAATTATATCAAGCCACCCCTTTTTAGACATCTATAACACCATGTTTCCTATAATCCTTTATCAACAATAAACTCACTACGCACTAAACTCTTATAGCATATTCTCAACAAGTTATACATAGTTTTGCATTTTACTCAACACTAGGCATGTAAAATAACATAAGTATATATTTGCATAGGTATGCCAATGTGAATTACCGTTAACATTGTAATGCATTTGAGCACATGATTCCAAGCAAACTAGTTTGTGTACTTCGATGATCAAAACATTTTAACAATATCCTTTTCATAGCATGCATGTCAAATAAGTAACACAAAATATTGTACTCAAATCATCAATTTCTTCATAAAGTATGCAACATACATGTATGTATGTGATTCCATTAGGTTCGAGTGCTGTTAACTTTCTCAGATACCATTTGTAACGTATCCAAAATCATCAAGTAATTTTTTCTTTTTAACTTCATCTAACCAACAAAGATGTTAATCTCAAAGCATATTTTTTTTCTAAGTACCCATGGGGGATTTGAATTTGTGACCTTCCATTTACAACTTCTCATCTCAATTCCTCATTATCAATTGCTCTAAACCCATGGGAAATATCAAAGCATACTTAACGTTGTAAATAAGGTAAAATTAAGTCAATATCTTGTATTCGTTCCTTCAAGCAAATAATGTATTACCAATTTAGAATAAAGGTTTACTCGGATACATTACTAGATAAACATATTAAATATCATTCAATAGAGTAGAGTATTGTAATCCTAACAACCATGGTTCCTCTCATTCTTACATCACTTATTTTTGCAAACTAAACACTCTATGATAACTGCAATATTAAATAGCATATGATCTTTACATTTCTCAAATTTACTCCAACATAACATCTTTCTCTGTGCATATGTGAAGGCACTCATTCACCTATATATTCTTACGGACCAACTTCTTTTAATTATGAAAATTTCTTATATAATATTTACATGCTCTTTACTTCATCATTTTTAACTACCAACTAATAACATCATCTAGTCTATGTAGCACATAAGATTATATCCCATATCTTCAACAAATTATTTTTTTTACCAAACAAACCTAACAATTTCATACATTATTTTAAAATATTAACGATTATATACATTGAACATATTTAAATATTCCAATACATTTCAATAACACAAATATTTTCCATAAATTATATTACATAACACCATAACATTTTTACCACATGAGTTCCATAACTAATATATATAGCTTTAAGCATCAACTTGACAGATTAGAAATGCAAAGCACTAACAATTCACTTATCTAGAAGAATAGACTAATGCAACTAAAGGAAACTGAGGACTCGACTTCATCTTTCCTCCCATCCTTCTAGCTCTCTGTTCGGCGTATGTTTTCCCCGCCAATAGGCCACCCCAGAGTTGGACACGAATCCTCTAGAATGGTAGAGAATTATTTTACCAAAAAGAACTCTTCCTCTCTTATGACTCAAGGGACTAGGACAAAATTTAAACTAGCACCATACAAATACATAAAGTGCACTTACCGATTTGGGCTTGCCACAAGTTGCACTTGTTGATGCTCAAAACGACACAGTTAAGGCAACAACATTGTAAACATCCTTAGAGGGATATTCAATGGGAGGAAGGGGATGGAAGCTCGAGTTTCGGTTAGATCCCTCAGATAGATAAGATACGAAGGGTTGATCAACGACATTAAGCACATTAAGGATCAAAAGAATGATACGATATTTTCTATTAAATACAAAAATACTTTGAAAATAGAATTGTTAGTCCATTAAGTAAACAAAGTGCATCCTCTCTAAGAATGTATGCATTAATTTATGAGGACAAAATATTTACATAATGCGCTATGTAATTTAATGCTTTGAAAATAAAATTTCGGGTTGTTACTACAAAATGCATAAATAATCGAAATTGTTTTAATGCTTAAATAAAATTAAATAGCTGCAGCAATCTGTGAAAAAAAAATATACGATTGGTTTCACTTCAATTTTTAAAATGCATGTAAGATCTAAGGTCAATTAGTGAAATATTTTTTCTGCATAAAGCAAGAACTTTGCATTTCAATCAAAATATAAAAAAATGCAACAATAATTTGTATTTATTTTAAGCCTAAATAGATTTGAAAGGAAGCTTTTTGTACGCAGAAGGAAATGTGTCTTTTCATTCGGATCTGCAACTTTTAGTGCAATTAAAATTAAGAGTTTATTAATGCAATAATATCAATTAGAGGTGTGAACTTTGGATATTGGATGTTTAGAGAGGTTTAACTCAATGAATTTTTGAATGAATTTTAGGGTAAAGTTAAGATCATGAAAAATTGTGCATAACAACTATTTTATATTATAAAATAAAGCGTTATAAAGCTTAAATGTACAAAATTAGGTTTATATACAAGTTAGTAAAATATATATATATATATATATATTCCAAAATATACATAATGTGCAAGTTGTAAAAAAAAACTGCAGTGATGTTGAATAACAAGAGGTGGAAGAAAGATTCAGATATGTCCAAAGTCGATTTATTTTCTTAAAGGTATGGATTTCATAATCATCATTACAATCGGTCACAGTTGGTTTGACCCTTCAGAAAGGGAGGTTTTCGTGACCCAACACAATTTTCAATAGTTCAAGCTTCACATGGGTGAAACTGAGACAATGGGGAGACTCACCGCTCAGATTGTGCTGCAGTAACCTATGTGCATGAAAACATCAATAGGAAAAATATACAAGAGAAAATAAAATGCATGTAGGAAAACAGAACATACCTCTTACAGAAGGATACTATGCATTCACCCTAATGGATGGACCTAGACTTTAGCCTTACCTGCAATCACTTCTTGTTAGGCTAACCCTAATAGATGAACCTAGACTTTATCCTTACCAACAATCGCTTTTTGTTAGGCTCATGGATAACTGAGCATGAAGAAAAAAAATGCAAAGCAAAAGCTAGTTGTACCCACCTCTTACCTCTAGTGCAATATGATGGTTTCATTAGCTTTGTTGAGCTTTTAAAGACTAAGTCAAAGCAAGTGAACTGATTTGGCTGCCGTGAAGGAAGGAAAATAGTTTTGGTAACTGCTCAGAGATGAAAATTTGTTGCATGTTTTGGATTTATTTTTCTTCATGCGCGTCCAAACGAATGAGAGTGAGCTGCAATAACCGATTATCACCTCGGAAGTGACATATATTTTCAAGAGACAAAATATTCTATGCACGATTTTGAACGTCATTGAATTATTTGTTTCTTCAAGGAAGGATTAAAATAACCACGACTCCTCATCCTACTATCACAAATCCTTTTACAAGCATGAATTCCATGAGTTCACCTGAGCTAGTGTTGTTCTTACATGTATGAAATTGACAACAATTTGTTTCATTTATGATCATATTATAAAGTGTTGAAATTTACAAAAGCCATTATCCCTACAACAGAAGATGAATAGAGCTTTGGCTTATGTCTGCAAGGTTTCAATCTGGACTTTATAACAATCAATTTTGCAACAAGGGTGGAATGATTCAGGCTCTAGTATTGCTATTGATGTTTGTAGCATGTAAATAAAATGACCCCTTTAACATATAAACCAACATATAAACTTCCCAAGGAGGGAGTTTCTAAAAGCTCAGAAGTAAGCAAGTGTGACTAAAGTTTTGGAAAAGAGTGTGAGATATTTACGGCCTTTGCGTTATATTTATGGAGTGATGTGTTGCACTGTGCGATGGTGACAAGGTATAAAAACAATCTCAATGGATAATGTCCAGGGAATATCTTTTCATGTCATGTGTTTCTGTAGTTCTAGGGATTGTATGTACCGTGGGTACTATATAATAATAATAATAATATATTTTTAAGGTTACCGCCAAGTGAAACACCAATTGGTGTATGAGATTCCCTTGTTTGTGGGACAAGGGATCTCTTTGTCGCAGTGATTTTAACTGCTAAAGTCTACAGAAATATAGATACCCTACTGCTTTTGGATTTGAACCTTTGACCTCCTATGAAGAAACACATGAAACTTTTGTCAATACAAGAAACATTCTTCATCTCCTTCTAAACACAATGACATGTAGTTAGCTGGATAACATTAGGATCTCGTGGTCACTCTCTGCGATTAGAGTTTTGTTTTTTTGTGGGGCTTCCTTCTTACTCTCCTAGCATCTAAATAGGGTAAGGTTTTCCAAAACGATCCTTTTTCATGGAATCCTCAGTTGAGCTTTGGAAACTTCCACAGGTTACTTGTGTGTATGTTTTTTTTGTTAACGTTGAACCCTTGGGGAGATGGAAAACTCTCTAAAAACTTGTCTTCATGACACTTGTCCTGGAAATGTAGGAAGAAGAAGAAGAACATATTTTAACATCCACGAGGATAAGAATAGCCTATGGGGCCGACCATCTCACATGCAGTTTTCTACAATTCAATCATTTTCCTGTTCAACTTGATGATGAGTGCCCCCAATTTTTCCATAGTCCCCTCATTAAATAAATTATCCCAAGATTTATCCATCAAGACATTTGCTTACCTATCCCTACTTTCCTTAAAGGATTCACACTCTAAAATGAAATGTTTTTCTATCTCTACCTTACCAGTGGTGCAAAAAATACACACTCTTTCTTCCCAAGCTTCTTTTGGCCTTTTCCAACGCTCGGTCTCACAACGGAGTTGATGGTAATTAGTTCTTAATTGAGAAATAAGAATTTTGGCTTTCCAAGGTATATTGGCGAGTATGTACGCCTTTTGATGTTGATTGTAGGTAGGGTTAAACTCTTCAATATAATACTTTCTCTTTCTCCCTAGCTCTTTGTCCCAAGTTCTCTTGTGGAACTTATTGATAACAAAAGCCTTTATTTATTTACTATTCATGGGGCACATGCTCAATCATATATCCCACTTACTAAGCCATTTAATATTTTTCCACATCCAAGTCTTCTTTCTTTTGCACAATATGTCATTGAAGACAACCTTAGGCCATCTACCTTCTTCCATTTGCTCAACTCTTTTTAGATATCTTATGAGTCTCACCATAGAGATTGCTTCAATAGAAGCAACCCCCGTTTCACTTAGTATGATTTTGTATGGCATTGAAGTCTTAATTTTGAACTTGCTTGTAATCATGTGTTTTTGAATCTTTTCTATTTGCCTCCACTGTAAGTCAGAGGTACTTTTGGCCCAAACTTCACACCCATAGAGAACAACTGAGACCACTAAGAGCCCAAAAAGGGTTTGCATATTTTTCCAGTCCCATAACTCTTCCTCTCTGCACCTATTTTGGAAAGCATAAAACGCTTTCCAATGATTCGAATTTATGCAGGAACGCAACAGAATACACAAATAACCACAGAAACAAATATGTAGTGGAAATAACACTTCATTTCATTAATAAATAGTTGAAACTTGTTTACATACAGAATGGAAATAAACTAGCTAGAGTGTTGGTAGCTTATCTCTAAGAAGAGATGTGGTGGATACATGCCTCTGAAATCTGTGTTACAAAGAGGCTCGAAGGCCTATATATTATTGAGAAACAATGAAACCCTACACATCCAAAAACCTAACCCTAGGAGGTGAAAATGCCAGAATGTGGGCCTCGTTGGGTAACTTGGTACATCAATTTCCCGTAGTCGTAACTTTAGCCTACTACCTCCGTTTGAAGCGCATGATACATCGTTAGAAAGATCTATTTAAGGAATACATCCATAAACTACAAATATTGAGTCTGAAACATTGTTTAGGGCCTCAAAACGGCTCCGAAAGTTTAGGACCCAAAAACCGCCAAAAATAGTAAATTGTGCTACAATTAAGGAAACTGGAAAACATAAAGAAACAATGGTGGGGGCCCAAGAGGAATAGGTGAGTGGCCACCAATATCCTCCTGGATCATTCCTCCTTGCTTAGGAAGCAATGGTCCCCATTGCATTGAGTTCCTCCATGAGATGAGGAAACTTCTCTTGAACTTGGTCCCTGGTGAACCACTTTCCTTGGTGAAGGAGTTGGCCTGCTTTGACAACTTGATATAGTTGGATATTCTGCTGGTGAGTGTTCTTGATCTGTGTGTCCATAATCCGATCAGTTGTGGCTTGTTCCATGCAGTCGAGGTTTAACTATGTTGGTGTGAGTTGTTCTACCACGTCTGATGTGTCCAGTAGAGGTGGAAAGTAGGACCGAACGCGGTCCACATTGAACACTAGGTGTAGACCAAGGAATGTTGGAATACTAAGCTCAAAGGCATTGTCCCAGATAGCCTTGGTGATGGTGTATGGTCCATATCGGAGCGGGTGAAGCTTGCAGTGGGGTCCAGCGAGGCGCTCCTTCTGCAAATGTAGCCACACTTTGTCGCCCACCTGGAAGTTGTGTTGCGCCCGATGCTGATCATGTCGTTGCTTGTACTTAGCATTGGATCTATCCAATATGTCATGAACATGTTGGCGAATGTGCTGAATGTGCTCAGTGAAGCTGTTTTCCTTGGAAACTTCAGACTGGATATGAGCTTATTAGCCGGAGTAGCTGCAAATGGCATGGCTATGTCAATGGGACATAGTGGTTGGAATCCCAAGCCCACCTGAAAGGGGTTGTGGTTGGTTGAGCTGTGGAGGGCCTGGTTATAGCTGTGTTGTACATAGGGGAGGCTCTCATCCCATGTGCGTGGATGGTTTGAGTTGTACATGCACAAAATGTGTATGATCATCCTGTTGACGACCTCTGTCTGGCCATCAGTCTAGGGATGGAAAGCTGTGGACTTTGTGAGCTTGGTGTCTAGCATTGACCATAGGCTAAACCAGAATGTACTAAGGAACCTGCTATCTCGGTCTGAGATTATAGACCGTGGGATCCCAAAGTGTACCCACACTCATTCAAAGAAGAGTTTAGCAGTGGCTTCTACTGTGATATTCTTCTTGCAGGCTGCCATTATGACCATCTTTGAGAATCTGTCAATGACCACAAAAACACAATCATTGCTGTGCTTAGTAGAAGGAAGGCCTGACATGTAATCCATGGAGATGGATTCCCAAGGTCGACTAGCAGTAGGCAATGAAGTATAGAGGCCTTGCTTCTTAATGGATGGTTTGGCAATGGCACAGGCAATGCAGGATCGGATGTACTTCTCGATGTCCTATCGAAGGTTTGGCCAATAGAAATACTTCTGAAGTACTGCCACTATTTTCTCGACCCCGAAATGCCCAGCGACCTGACTGTAGTGCGCTTCCCAAATCATCTTGGCATGCTCGCTTCAAGGAACACAAAGGTGTCCCATGTGACATAGTAGTACATCTTATAGGTGAAATTTTGGAACTTGGTTTCCCTCCAAGAGCGTCTGGTATGTGTGGCTGAATTCTGGATCGCTCTTGTAGAGAAGCGGCCAATCAGAAGTCTCGTGCCCACAAGAGTTGAGCACGGTGGTTATCGCCACAATTGGTGGTCAGCTGAGGTAGTCTGCAACATTATTGGTGCTTCCCTTCTTGTACTTGATGTTCAAATGAAACTGTTGTAGATATGTGGACCACTTTTGATGGCGATCGTTCTGTAACTTCCCTTGTGTCTACATGAACTGCAGGGGTCGGTGGTCTGTGTGGATGATCGTTTCCTTGCCCAAAATGTAATGCTTCCATTGTTGCCAAGCCTGTAGAATGGAATACATCTCTTTGTCATAAGTGGGATATTTGCAGACTATTTCGGACAGTGTCTCACTGTGATATGCCACTAGATTCCCTTGTTGAGTAAGGACTGCCCCAATAGCATAGTCAAAGGCATCTGTCTCAATCTCAAATGGTTGTTGCAAGTTTGGTAATGTGAGCACTGGGGCACAGCAGAGGCGATGTTTCAATTCTGCAAACACCTTCTGCTGAGTTTTCGACCAAAAGAATTTTTCTTTCACTCCTCCCTTGGTGACTTGACACAAGGGCCAAGTGATATGAGAGAATCCCAACACGAACCTGCGATAGAAATTAGCAAGGCCCAAAAAGCTGTGAAGCTCTGTTAGAGTAGTTGGGGCTGGCCAATCCCGAATGACTTGGATCTTGGTTGGATCCACATGTACCCCACACTCATCAATAATGTATCCCATATATTGAACCGTTGGGTCATACCAAAATTGCACTTGTCCAAATTGGCACACAACTTGTGCCGCCGCAATGTTTGGAGGACCTGTTGAATGTGGTGGAGGTGCTCTTCCCAAGTTTGACTGAAGATCAGGATGTCATCCAAGTACACCACTATAAATGAGTTGGTGAATGGCCGCAAGATGTCATCCATCAGTCTCATTAAGGTTGTAGGAGCATTCGTCAGCCCGAAAGGCATGACCAACCATTCGAAAAGGCCCTCCTTGGCTTTGAAGGCGGTCTTCCACACATCAGTCGGTTCGATCGATACCTGGTGATACCCAGAATTTAAGTCGATCTTCCTAAAATATTTCACTCCTTTAAGCTGGTCCAGGAGGTCATCAATCCATGGGATTGGGTACCTATTCTGGATAGTGATCTTGTTCAGCGCCCGATAGTCAATACAGAGTCTCCAAGTCCCATCCTTCTTCTGTACCAACATGATCGGGATCCCATAGGGCGATGAACTTGGTTGGTGTGACCCTTCTGCAGCAGCTCTTGAATTTTCCTCTTGATTTCATCAATCTCCATAATAGAGCGTCGATAGATCATTCCATTTGGCAGCGGCGCACCTGGGGTCAGATCGATGGGGTGTTTGACCTGACAGTGGAGAGGAACCCCAGTGGGTGAGGTGAATATGTCCCGGTACTCCTCCATGACCTTGTCCATTTCTTGTTGTTGTGAAGAGGGGCCTTGTCTGAAGGTTGTGGCCACGATCTTCTTCTTACCCTGAGGGTAGATCATCAAGAAAACAAACTTTCCGATTTTGGAAATGAGCTTACTGCATTGTTTTGCAGTAACCAAAGAGATAGTGGCAGGAGGTGGTACCTCTGGTATCTTGTACAAATTATTTCCCAACATAATAATAACAGCGCAAGGCTGGGACTCATACACAGCATGTCGCTTCCATAAGTATGGTTGACCTAATAATACATCACAAACATCAAGAGGAGCAATATCACATAATACCTCATCGGTGAAGGGCTTGATGCTGTAGGGAAGGCGGCACTGCTGGCTGACGCAGAGATCCTGTCCTTGGTGAAGCGACCTAATGGTGTATAGCTGTGGGTGTGCTGTGGTTGACAAACCCAACCGCTTCACGACCTCTTCTAAAATCAAGTTCTTTTGGCTCCCACTGTCGACAATGAACTATAGTGGGGAACCCTTTACCCACATCTGGGAGTGGAAAAGGCGCTCCTCCTCGTCTAAAATCTTTTGGTTCTTCCTTTTGGATCTTCGTGGTGGTAATGGTGGCGTTGGGCTCTCCATCAATAATATTCTTCCCTCTGTCATTCCCCTTCTTGGGTTCTAATTCGGTGTCAGAGTATGCATCTGATTCAGAAGCCTTTATCTCGGCCACCAGTGACTGCTTGGCCCGACACTCACTTGTGTTGTGAGTGGGGCTCTTATGGAACTCGCACCACTTTCCCGCTTCCTTCTTCAGATTTGTAGTGTTGCTCTTTGATTGCGGATTTGGAAATTTTTCTTGAGTCACCATGCCTTGGCTATGTCCTTGGTTCTGTGGTTTGGGGACACCTTTCCCTTGCTTTTGATTCGCAGATCCAAAGTCTCGCTTTTTTTGTTTGAATTTTTGCTCAATTTTGGCAGCATATCGATATGTCATACCCAGCGAGGAGATGTCGAGGAACTCCATTTCCTCCTGAATGTATCTGTGCAGACAACTGCGGTACTTCAGCACCAAATGTTTCTCTAAATATTTGATACCCCACTTGGTGTGCAGGGTATGGAACAGATTTGTCAGCTTATACACATCTTGATCTCTTTGCTGCCGCAGCATAGTCCATTGTATGTACTTATCCTCATAGCTCCCCAACAGATAATATTGTCACTTTATGGCATCTCGGAAATAATTCCAAGTGGGTACGGCTGAGAACAAAGAGGGTTCCTCCTCGTCCTTTCTCTCACAGTAGGTTTCCCACCAGTCCTTGACATGGGGGGTGGCTTTGAGTAGAGAAAAAGTAATCTTTTCCCGGTCAGAAAAGTCATGAACGGAGAAATATCCTTCTAATAGATTCAACAATCTATCTACATCGTCTACATATATTCAGCCATCAAATATGGGAATGTCGAAGTTTACTTGTAACTTAAAAGGGGTCGCACCTCCAAAGTGGCTTCTAGACGCAGATGCGCCGCCAGTGGGAAGTCTTTGAAGGATCTAGCGAAGTTATCCATCATCGCGTTCTTTTGTTTTTCAAGGGCCTCCTCGAGCAACATTTTGATAGGATCTTCTATGCCCTTGTCTTTCTTTTCGTCCCTCTTGGGTGGCCACCAGGATTTGCGAGGCTGATCTTGCAAAGGTTCAACCAGATCAAGTCCTAACTCTTTATACCCCGCCCTCGTTGGGGACATGCAAAGAAGGATCAAGAAAGAGCAGACGCTCTGATACCACTGATCCAGATTTATGCTGGAACGCAATAGAATACACAAATAACCACAGAAACAAATATGCAGCGAAAATAACAATTCATTTCATTAATCAATAACTGAAACTTGTTTACATACATAATGGAAATAAACTAGCTAGAGTGCTGGTAGCTTATCTCTGAGAAGAGATGTGGCGGTTACATATCTCTGAACTCTATGTTACAATGAGGCTCGAAGGCCTATATATTATTGAGAAATAATGGAAACATGACACATCCAAAAAGCTAACCCTAGGAGGTGAAAATGCCAGAATGTGGGTCTCGTTGGGTAACTTGGTACATCAATTTCTAGGGGTCGTAACTTTAGCCTACTACCTCCATTTGACGTGCATGATACATCATTAGAAATATCTGTTTAAGGACTACATCCATAAATGATAAATGTTGAGTCTGGAACAGACTCATATTTGCCCGACCATTTGATGCTGAAAAAATGCCGCTTAGGGCCTCAAAACGGCTCCGGAAGTTTAGGACCCAAAAACTGCCAAAAATAGTAAATTGTGCTACAATTAAGGAAACTAGAAAACATAAAGAAAAAATGGTGGGGGTCCAAGAGGAATAGGTGGGTGGCCACCAATATCCTCCTGGATCATCCAACCTCCAAGAGTTCTTTTTTTCTGTAGCCTTCCAGACACAAATTTTTGTTGAAGTCGATTCCGAGGAACTTGTAATCTTCCACTACTTCCAGGGTATTGTCTTCAAAGTATAACTTATGTTGTTTATGTTTTTTTTTTGTTAGCGAAAACTACCCCTTTCGTCTTGCTAGTATTTGCTTGCATCCCAACCGTTCTACAAAAGTGCTCAATGGAAATCAAGTGGCCTTGCAAGCCAAGAGAAGATTTAGCAATCAAAATAAGTTCATCTGCATACAAAAGAAGCCTTATCACATACTCACCCACAAGGGCGCCATCCCTGCCCTCTAACTTTAACCACTCTTCAAGTTTTTCAATATATAAGCCAAAAGGGTATGGGATAATGGGCACCCTTGCTTGACCCCGATATCACTTCTGAAACTTTCGGAGATGCCATCTGATGTTGTAATTTTGACTTTGACCTCGTCATATAACCTATGAACAACTGCTCTAAGATGTATAGGAACCCCAAGCTCCTCCATTGTGTGCCATAGCTTATCCCTGGGAATTGTGTCAAAATATTTTTTCAAATCGACAAAGCATCAAAAGGATTCCTCTTTTTTCTCCCACACGTTTTCAATGAAGTGCCTTAAAGTAATATCATGGTCCACCGTGGAATGTTTAGGTCTAAAACCTGCTTTCCCTTTAGCACGTTTGTCCCTTTCCTCCACCCACTTGCTAATTCTATTTTCTAGCATGCTTCCAAATAGTTTTGCAAACAAGGGGTTATGGTCCTATAATTGGAGGGATTGTTGACATCTCTGCTCTTGAAAAGAGGTATTGAGAGCCTAGTTGTCCAATATGTAGGGAATCCCTACTAAATGATATTGTTGAAGATTCCCGTAATGTGAGGTGCAAGAGTTTTTGAACCCCGCTTTAGATATTCAGCTTGAAGTTCTACTAAATCTTTGTCTTTTCCAACACCCAACTTCTTAATACCCACCTCGATCTCTTGCACGGTGAAAATCTTAGTAATGGTGGCAGTGTTGACTAAGGTGGGAGGGGGGTCAACCTTAGGATTCCGCTCATAGAGTTTCCTTTCATATTGAAGCCACTGGTCTGTGGTAATATTGTTTTCAGTTTGCTTCTTGCTCGCTTGAAATTCCTTCCAGAATAGTTTGGGGTGATTTTTCCCAAAGAAGATTAGCTCTTCCCTACTTGACACCATGGAATCAACTTTTTTCTTTCTTAAAATCTGCCTGTTGCTTTTTAAGACTTTTTCTTTCCAGTTTGACTCTCTCCACCTTCTCCTTTGTTTTTTGCACTCCCCATTGAACCAAGCATTAACAGGAAAGCAATGTGTTTCATGTTTCCTATTCTTTCCTCTTTTGCATTTTGTTAGTGCCCTTTGAATTAAATTAGTTAGCTGTTGATTATTAAGGCCTTGGGACAGAATTTCCTCCCTCTTACAAAGTCTCTCTAATGTCTCCCTAAAGATATTACAGTTTTCTTTAGCCAAAAGAATTATGCCCTTTTTCAGAGGTTGTTGAATGTGCTAATTTTTTGTCCCAACATGTTGCTTATCAGTCCAAGAAAGACTTAGATAGATCGGTTTGTGATCAGATTTTAAATCCCAAAGCTGTTCACTAATCATAACTTCCTCTATTTTCATGCATAAGCCATGTGAACAAAATGCATACCACACTTGCTCCATTGTAGGTATTACAGGTGAAATTACCAGAATTTGTCCATTTAGACAAACTATTGCAAATCACTAAATCAAAAATTCCACATAAGGTAAATGTTTTTTTTAATTATTATTTTTTTACTTTTTGTGTACGTGCGATGTTCACATGCTTTCACTTTTAACATCACTACTAAAATATTGGTTTTATAATACCTTTCTTTTTTAGTCTTTTAGGGAACGTTTGAAACGAGGAAAGAGTAAAATGAACGAGGAAGGGGAGTAAAGAAGGAAAAAGTAAAAAGAAACGAGGAAGGGGAGTAAAGAGGGAAAAGGTGGGAAATTCACTTTTATTACACCGTAAGGCGTTTTTCTTTGAACATGTTCGAAAAACCACTGTTCATTTCATCGTCTATTAGACCAACCATGCTCCTCCGCGTGTCCTCTTCGCGATCCGGTGGTTCTCCGCGTGTCCTCTTCGCGATTCAGTGGTCCTGGCACTTAACCCCCATCCTCGCGTGTCTGCTTCGTGATCCGCTGGTCCTCGGCGTGTTTTCAAGTTGAGTCTGTGTAAAACCTTTGGAGGTAAAGGTTTCTGGTCGCTGCCCTGCTCTGTCCTCCCAATTCGCTGTCCTCTCATTTTGCCTGCAAGTTTCAGTGTTGGCGTCTTTTCCATCTCTTTGCTGAGCATTGTTCATGGGCTTTGCCGTGACTGTTGAGTTTGTCAGAACCGCAATTGTCTGGTGATTCTGGAGTGTCGTGGGCGATATTTGGAGAGCCCGTCCTGTGAAAGAGCAGTGTTTTTTTCTTGGTTTGGCATTTATTCTGAATTTATTAGATAGCTTGCTATTCATGGAGGAGGTGCTTGAACATCTTGTCATGGTGACCACCCCTCCCTGCTGCATAAATGGCTTTTACTGGTCACATTTAGTTTTCTTGGGTTTGCATAGAGAAGTTGCATTGTTTCTAGTTGCAGGAATTCTAATTCAAAGAGCCAAAGAACTAAAAAAACACAGGTACTTTGTTTTTCCACTGCTCCTACATTTGATTCTGTGCAATTTCATTTCTATTGCAAATTTGTTGTTAGTGTCAATCTTGTAGGCTTGTCTAGGTGTTGTCATATCTTCTGCCCTCTGCAAGCCATTCATCAATTTCCACAAAACTGCGATTAAAAGAATCGAGCACCGCAGCTGGCCTGGCCACTAAACCGCCATTCTTGTATAGCTTAGAATAATTCAAAACCCTTGAATCAATAGTAGGGTTCAGCAGCAAGCCTATGGTGCAATTGGCTATTAGGCATATAACTTGTGTAGAGGAGGCTGCATTTTTTATGTCACTATCTGCAACTGTGGATTTAAGCATCGAATCCTGCAAGCTCTTCAGTAGGAAGCCGAGGATGCATATTCAAAATTGAAAAGAAAATACCTATTCACAACCTACTTCAACAATTCCCTCTACTTTTGTTGTATTTCAGATATTGAATCTTTTCTTCGAACAGAACATCATATTATAAGGTGGTCTTGGATCACCGAAAATGAAGAACCAAACTTGCAGCCAATGCAGGGGAACAAAGAAAGGAAAACCCCCAAGCCAAGCCTCCACTATGGCCAAAACTGTAGATTTATTACGGTTATTTTGGCACTTTCCATACCAAACAACAGGAAAAGAAACAAGCACTTTTGAAATGGGGAGGTTAATGCTTCATCTTTGCAACAGAAGCAACAAGCAATGCTTCATCTTTGCACACCTTGGCAACTGCTGAATTCATACCCAAATCAAGCACCAACAACCCATGTAAAGCTGAACCATTATGAATGTTGATGGGGGATTAGTTTCATTATGGCAATTGGGTTAAACAACGCACGCCCCCCACCTTTGTCGATGGTTTCCTCCATCTTTATTGCCTTCATTTCCATCATTTCTGGGCTCGAAAGGTTGTGTCCTTGTTAAAATCCTAGCATCTTGTCTATGCCAGTTGTCTTTTTGCCCATGCCAAATGTTAGGTTAGACAGTGTCGGTTGCCTTCTATCTATGGGAGCCTACTTGCTAAGATGTACCACCCATTGTGGGGAAGCGCCTAGTATCAACTATAGATATATATCGTATCATTGTTTGCAAATTGTGTGTAATGTTTGTTTTATAAAATTTGGGTTGCTTTCGATAACATGTAGTTTAGTGATATGGTTTTCAAATAAGCAGGCCATAGTTATATGGCAGGGCTTTAATTTTTCAATTTGGATTTCATAGAAACTATATCCTCTTTGGTAGGGCTGAAAATTTGGAAACTATGTGGTTAATTTTCTATTTCATAAACTTTTTTGGTAGTGACTTGTTTGCCATGGTCTGTCTATATACTAGCAATTTTGTAAGTTGTTGCTAAACTCTTATTGGCAGTATCTATTTTCAGGGTGACCTTGTTTCCATTGATGCTTGATCTTGATATTCACATCTACAATGTGTTTTCTTTGAAGAATTTTTTGTTTTGAAATTAAACAGGTAAAGAAAAATGTTGGTTTATTCTTTTTCTTGTTTTAATATTTGTTTTTCTAATTATTTAAAGGGTATTTCAAGTTTCTATACAGCTACACTTTTATACGCAGAATTTACTCCATGTCAGTTTCTTTAGGCATTCTTGAATATAAATATATTTGTTAATTATCTTGTCCAGGAATGGATGTGCGTGTCTCATTAACGGAGGAAGCTTGTTGTTCAAGTTATGGGAAGAAATTTGTCTGAGTTTATGTATCTTCTCGCTCTGTTCCTTGCAGATCTAAGTTTCGAACTATTTATGGTCCACGAATACCCCTCTGCAACCCGAGTTCTTCGCACAAGATAGGCCCCGGTAAGTAAAACCCTCAGTGAAGAATGAGTTTTGAGTTTCTTGAATGTCTTGTATGCATGTGTTCTAAGTGGAGTTAAAACGATAGGGTATATTCTGCGAAAATGTTCTTCCTTTTTCTCCTTCTTGAGTTAAGATGACACGGCATTTTCATGTGGAATCTGGGGAATTCATGCCTATCTTCTAGTAAATCCTAATAGCAATAAAGGCATAGGGAAACCGAAAACCAATGAGTTGCCGTAGTTGGGGACTCCAATGCATTCTACAACACAAGAGGTAGACTCCATCTCTTCTCCAACAACAAAAAATAACAAAAAGCGAAGCCAAATAAGTGTTTCCGCCCAAAACTTAGAGAGGGTAGTTGGAAATATAGATAATTTGGGAAACGTTTAGCCTAACGGTGAACTAACACTGTGTGGGTTTCCAGCTCTACTTGGTTGTTTGCATGTAAAATAGATAGCAAATATCCCAGACACTATTTTCTTATAGCTCCATCACGTGCCCAGAGTTTCTTTCCTCATTAATTCTAAGGTCCTCGGATTACTCGCTCGTTATGAGTGATGTTACCTTGTGTGTTGAGGAGGGCTCTCAGATGGCTGTGTTGCTATGTTGGTTGGTTGGGATTAAAAAAATTTGCAGACGAAGTAATTGTAACATCTCTTTGGTAATTGTAATTCTTGACTTTGGTAATTGTAACATCTTAATTGTAACATCACAAGTCATTTGTAAAATCATCTTTTTAAAATTCTTATGTGGGTAATTGTAACTTTTTAATTCACTTTACATTGGGCATTTTTTTGAATTCCTAGGTTGGTAATTGTAACTTTTTAAGTTATCATACATTGGGAAAGTGGAAATAGTTTAAAATCAATTTTTGGGGCAATGGAGAGTGACATAACAATACTATTCTTTTAAATTTTACATGGTCTAGGTGTTGCTTTTTCAATATATTTATCGTATTGGTTAATTTCTCAATATACTTGAACAATCGAACTTGAGGTTCTTTGTTAATTTGGAATGAGCTTAAGCATGTTTATGCTCTCTTTTCGTAAGTATTGAATTATTAAGATAACATTAAGTTGTATTGCTATTTTGGAAGGGGAGGTATTGACATTATTAAGATATTATTTAGGTTGTATTGTTATTTTGAAAGGGGAGGTATTGACATTTGGACATGTTTTAGGAAGTGGTTTAGTTTTTAGGTTAAGCTAAGTTACGAGTGTATTTAGTGATTTAAGGTTAGTGCTACTTTTGGTAAGATTAATGAAATTTGGTGATGTACATTTACAATTTAAGTAAAAGTTCGTAGCAACTTGTGAGTTGACTCTTCGAGTAGGTGTTTATATCTATGCAACTTGCTTATGTAGTTTCATTTCCCTAGGAGTGAGAAATATTGAAATGTTCTCTAGAAGGGGAGGGATTCCACCATCATAATGGGAAAAAAAGTAAAATGATTTGAGTTCCTATTGCTAGCTAGCATCAAGTCTGTGATTTGACTTGTTGGGCACTTGTGAGTTGGCCATTGAGTTATCACTAAGCAAACCAATTCTATATTTTGTGTGCCTAATGAGTGAGAAATATTTTAATATTATCCTTATGGGCGGGATTCCACCACCATCATCATCAGAATAAGAAAAATGTTTTGATCTACATTTTTCTTGATGTTCCTATTTTTTTAATATGGGTATGCCCACTCAGGAATCCTTAGAACTACCCTAGGAACTACTACCAGAACTTATTAGATCGAATGGGGTCAGTATACCATTGCTATTAACCCTTAGTAGGAAGAATGAATGAATTTAATTTATACCTTTTCACTTTTGACTTTAGACATCGTTTGTAGGCGCATGGTCCAAAAATTGGACTGGTCATCTCTTTATCAGCCCTATTTTGCCCTTTCTTTCCATACTGAAAAAGGAGTATCTGACCGAATAGTATTCCCATTTATGCTTGCACGGTATTTTTTATGCCGTAAGGCGTTCTCCCCTATAGTTCTTTGGTAAACCACTGCTCATTCCATCATCTATTCAGCCCACCGCGCTTATCCACTTGTCTTCTTCGTGATCCGCTGTTTTATTAGTTGTGTTGCTTTTCAATGCCGGTTACTGTTCAGGACTTTACTTTTATCATTCGTTTAGATATCTTCTACTTATTGCTGAACATCACTAAGAATTCTACTCAAATATTCAAATTTCTCAAGTTATAATATCTTCAAAATCGTAGTGCAATTGGAGTATGTGATAAATGAACCTAACATAATCAACTTCAACTTTTTAAACATGTTTTTTTCCCAGAATTTCTGTCAAAATTAGCTCATACCAAGGCAACTGTTAGATGACTTCAGCTAAATTCTAATCTACAAGTACTGGTATCTCTTACAAACCAAATAATAGGGTAGTGTCTCAAAACTACAAGATGGTTTGTTTTTACATGGAACCGCTTTCATAATTCCCAATATTGTTGATTTTCAGAAAATAGCTTTTGCAACAATTACCCCCAGCTACTTACCCAAGGGAGGCTTTTACATAGAACCACTCTTTCAAAATTATCAATGTAGTTGTTTCTCATAAAACAGCTTTTGCCACATTTACCTCAGCTTTTTACCCAATCCCTTATACCTAGAAGGGCTTGATAAAAGCAAGAATTAAAATCCAAAATATACTTGGTTCTTAAGGTGGAATTTACACTTTAACAGTAAAAATCCAGAATATTGTAGAGATTACAGGCAGCTAAGAAATGGAAAATATAGAATTCTGCAATCAAGAAACAATTGTATTTAAGGAAACCAAATGGATAAAAGATTAAAATTTGTTTGAAAGAAAGGGGCGAGAAGCAATTTTCTCAAATTAATCCCAACAATTGCTACGAGAAGAAACTGTATCAATGTCACTTTGGTTGCTAGGCATTAAAATTGAAAAATGTTCATTATCAAAAACTAAACTTAAAAATCACTGGTGGTATTAAAAATAGAACCAAGAGAGCAAAGATGTTAGAGTTGCTTACCTTTATCCAATTTGTAAGCAGATGAATGTCTATGTTCAATGCATGGAATACATCTTTTAGATTTAGTGAGCCTTCTATAATGCACATAACTATATGCACGTAGACACCAGACCAATGGAGTGCCCCTATATTCTCTGGGTGCATAGTTATTTAAAGGCGTGAGGGGAATTGCATATGTAGTAAGCTTTTGCAGATTTTATTCATAGGAATAAAATAAAATAACAAGCTACAGAATAAAAAAAGAAAAAGGCCAAAGTGTTTCATGGAGTTTTCTTAAATTCCTTACGTCAACCAACATTTTGACACACGCTGAAAACTTTTATCTGTAAATGCTTGTAACACAAGTTGTGAATAGTCTTTATAGATTGCCTGAGGGAACCAGAAGTTTACACACGAGGAGGACGCCTATTTTTATTTCGGGACTTTAGAATCCATTCAGTGCAAAGTGCACTCTGCAAGTCATTTTCCCTTTTTAATTAATGGATTCTTATAGATTGGCTGAGGGAACCGGAATTTTACACACGAGCAGGAACCCTTTTTTAATTTCGGGCCTTTAGAATCCATTGAGTGTAGAGTGCACTCTGCAAGTCATTTACCCTTTTTAATTAATGGATTCTAAAGTCATTCCAGTCCAAAGACCTTACATTTATGGTATCACTTTCATATGAATCAAATCAATTTCCATGGAGTTCTGCCATGTTGAGAATAAATGATAAATGAGTAAGGCAAGTTGCCTATCCAAGAGGGTGCAAGAATAAGTTTTAAGTAGAAATTCTGCAAAAAATTGATGTTTGGCATAGTTTTATAAGTTAAAGTTTCAAAGATAGTTTTCCATGCCCTAGAGGTTTTGAGGGCCTCTCTCTAAAACTTTCAAAAATCCTAAAACAATCTAAAAGAAAAAACTAAAACTGTTTCCCCTTTGGATTTTCCGCTTCACCAAACTCCAGTTAAAATGAAATTTTCTAAACTGTTTTGGATAAAGCATTAAGTCATAAGTAATGAAATGTAACAGGAGAGATGGATGATTCCACACACAAAGTAAAGAATAAGTTGAAATATAGACAATTGTACTAAAACTTATAATTGGACATATTTTAAAATTTTCACTTGCATCTTCAATGAAATCAAGGCACAGACTTGAATGCAACGCCGTTAGGCATTCTCCTCTGAAGTTTTGTTCTCAACAACTGTAGATGTCATTGTCCCTCCTGCCAGTGCTACTTTTACACGTGTCTCCTCTTGCGCTGTGCATTTTTCATAGGTTTCCTGTATTGCCAACTAGGACAAAGCAAGACACCAACCAAAAACCTTAATCGACTAACAACTCGGGGATGGGGGTTAAGTGCCAGGTCCAACCATCAATGCTCTCACTTGTGAAGGAGACTGAACTGGGTTCTAACCTTTACCTCCAAAAGATCCGGAAGGCCGGACTATCAACACCGAAGTTCTTTACTACCCAGCAAGAGTCAATTTGAAGACACGCGGAAGACCAGTGTATCACGAAGAAGACACGCGGAGAACCAGCGGATCATGAAGAAGACACGTAGAGAAGCACGGTTGGTTGAATAGACGACAAAATGAACATTGGTTTCCAAACAATTCTCTTCCTTCTACAGTCCAGTGATTTCTGGAGAGCCGTGACACTTGTTCGGCGATTCTGGATTGCTGTGAGGTGATTTCTTGAGAGCCCCTCCTGTGAAAGAGCCCGTCTTGTAGCAAGAGCCTGCTTTTCCCTTTCACTCTCTTTATGAGGCACAAGCATTCAGTTTGAATGAATGGTTCTTTTATGCTCTTGATTCATATGTTTTTTGGTCTCTCACGAATTATTTAAGATAGATTTTCTAACCTGTTGCTACAGGAATGATGAGAAAATTCTGCCCTTCACAGACTTTATGCTTTCTTGTCCCCATTTTGGTTGGATGACTGGGATTCTCTAACTTTACAGCTATTAGAGAGATCCCCAAATGTATCTGCATTTATGGAATTCTTCTGCATTCTGAAGGTGCTCTTAGAGAGGAATGTAACGAAAAAATGTGGCACTTCTCTGCAAAGAAGAGCCTTCTCTTCAATAGACATATTTGAAACTTTGTTGAAGGGTAAATTTTCTATGGAGTTATTATGCAAATCTGAAGTAGTTATTGAGGATTGTTTTGGCACATTTCACAAAGAAAATAACTTTGCTTGTGCATGGAATTAAAAAATTTATCGTTATTCTATGGAATTAAATAACTTTTATTATATTATGGTTATAAATAGACAACAAGCTCTTAACCTAGGATAATAGACGCACCAACACCAGATTAGAGCTTCTGGCTCTTTGGGCACTGCTTCCGGTTGCCATTCATTTGGGGATCCCTCTCTTATCTGTATTTGGGGATTCACAGGTTATCATCTCATGGGTGAACATAACTGCTTCATTGAACACCCCACTTCTGAGTCATTGGTGTGATGACATTCTTTCTTTGCTGCATCATGTGCCTTTAGTGACCATCAATCATATCTATCGCGAGCATAGCTAGCAGGCTGACAGTCTCTCCAAACAGGCTCTTTCGTTGGCCCTGGGGCATGGAGAATTTTCTGGATCTTTAGATGGTATGATCATTGATCATGGGATATTTCAGTTATTTTGGCTTGTGCTGGGCTTTTCCCTTTCACTCTCTTTATGAGGCACAAGCATTCAGTTTGAATGAATGGCTCTTTTGCTGACATGGATGTGCCTATCAGTCTTCTTGTTATGCTCCTGATTCATATGTTTCTTGGTCTCTCATTAATTATTTAAGATAGATTTTCTGACCTGTTGCTACAGGAATGATGATAAAAGTCTGCCCTTGGCAGACTTTATGCTTTTCTATCCCCATTTTGGTTGGATGGCTGGAATTCTCCGACTTTACATCTAGCAGAGAGATCCCCAAATGTATCTGCATTTGCGGAATTCTTCTGCATTCTGAAGGTTCTCTTAGAGAGGAATGTAACAAAAAAATGTGGTACTTCTTTGCAAAGAAGAGCCTTCTCTTCAATACACATATTTGAAAGTTTGTTGAAGGGTAAATTTGGTATGAAGTTATGATGCAAATCTGAAGTAGTTATTGAGGATTGTTTTGGCACATTTCACAAATAAAATAACTTTGCTTATGCATGGAATTAAAAAAATTTATGCTTATTTTATGGAATTAAATAACTTTTATTATTTTATGGTTATAAATAGCCAACAAGCTCTTAACCTAGGATAATAGATGCAGCTGTGTTTTTTTAGTTCTTTGGCTCTTTGAATCATAATTCCTGCAACTAGAAACAATGCAACTTCTCTGTGCAAACCCACACAAACTAAATCTGACCAGTAAACACCATTTAGGCAGCAAGGAGGGGCGGTCGCCATGACAAGATATTCAACCACCTCCTCCATGAATAGCAAGCTATCTAATAAATTCAGAATAAATGCCAAACTGAGAAAAAAACACTTCATGTTTCAGATGGGCTCTTTCACAGGACGGGCTCTCCAGAAATCGCCCACGGCACTCCAGAATCACCGGACACCTACAGTTCTGACCAGCTCAATAGTCACGGCAAAGCCTATGAACAATGCTCAGCAAAGAGGTGGAAAACAAATAGGTACAAAACACGCGAACACTGAAACTTGTAGATGAAATGGGAGGGCAGAGCAAGGAAGCGACCGGAAACCTTCAACCATCAATGCTGTCACTTGCGGAGAAGCCCGGACTGGGTTCTAACCTTTACCTCCAAAACATCTGGAAGGCCCAACTATCAGCATGGAGGTTTTACACAGACTCAACTTGAAAACATGCTGAGGACCAACAGATCATGAAGGAGACACCGAGGGATGGGGGTTGCTTCTGGCTCTTTGGGCACTGCTTTCGATTGGCATTCATTTGGGGATCCCTCTCTTATCTGTATTTGGGGATTCACATGTTATCATCTCTTGCGTGAACAGAACTGCTTCATTGAACACGCCACTTCTGAGTCATTGGTGTGATGACATTCTTTCTCTGCTACATCATGTCCCTTTAGTGACCATCAATCATATCTATCGTGAGCATAACTAGCAGGCTGACAGTATCTCCAAATAGGCTCTTTAGTCTCTCCAAATAGGCTCTTTCGTTGGCCCCGAGGCATGCGGGATTTTTTGGATCTTTAGATAGTATGATCATTGATCATGGGATATTTCAGTTATTTTGGCTTGTGCCGGGCATTGCCCTTTCACTCTCTTTATGAGGCACAAGCATTCAGTTTGAATGAATGGTTCTTTTGCTGACATGGATGTGCCTATCAGCCTTCTTGTTATGCTCCTGATTCATATGTTTTTTGGTCTGTCACGAATTATTTCAGATAGATTTTTTGACCTGTTGCTACAGGAAAGATGAGAAAAATTCTGCCCTTAGCAGACTTTATGCTTTTATTTCCCCATTTTGGATGGATGACTGGAATTCTCCAACTTTACAGCTATCAGAGAGATCCCCAAATGTATCTGCATTTGCGAAATTCTTGTGCATTCTCAAGGTGCTCTTACAGAGGAATGTAACAAAAAAATGTGCCACTTCTTTGCAAAGAAGAGCCTCTCTTCAATAGACATATTTGAAAGTTTGTTGAAGGGTAAATTTGGTATGAAGTTATGATGCAAATCTGAAGTAGTTATTGAGGATTGTTTTGGCACATTTCACAAAGAAAATAACTTTGCTTATGCATGGAATTAAAAAAAAAAATTCCTTTTTTATGGAATTAAATAACTTTTATTATTTTATGGTTATAAATAGCCAACAAGCTCTTAACCTAGGATAATAGATGCACCAGTACCAAATTAGAGATTCTGGCTCTTTGGGCACTACTTTCGGTTTCCATTCATTTGGGGATCCCTCTGTTATCTGTATTTGAGGATTCACGGGTTATCATCTCTTGGGTGAACAGAACAGCTTCAATGAACACCCCACTTCTGATTCATTGGTGTGATGACATTCTTTCTCTGCTGCATCATGTCCCTTTAGTGACCATCAATCATATCTATCGCGAGCATAACTAGCTGGCTGACAATCTCTCCAAACAGGCTCTTATGTTGGCCCTGGGGCATGGGGAATTTTTTGGTTCTTTAGATGGTATGATCATTGATCATGGGATATTTCAGTTATTTTGGCTTGTGTCGGTCTTTTCCCTTTCACTCTCTTTATGAGGCACAAGCATTCAGTTTGAATGAATGGTTCTTTTGCTGACATGGATGTGCCTATCAGCCTTCTTGTTATGCTCCTGATTCATATGTTTTTTGGCCTCTCACGAATTATTTCAAATAGATTTTCTGACCTGTTGCTACAGGAATTACGAGAAAAGTCTTCCCTTGGCAGACTTTATGCTTTTAAGTCCCCATTTTGGTTGGATGACCGGCATTCTACGACTTTACAGCTATCAGAGAGATCCCGAAATGTATCTGCATTTGCGAAATTCTTGTGCATTCTCAAGGGGCTCTTACAGAGGAATGTAACGAAAAAAATGTGGCACTTCTTTGCAAAGAAGAGCCTTCTCTTCAATAGACATATTTGAAACTTTGTTGAAGGGTAAATTTGCTATGGAGTTATTATGCAAATCTGAAGTAGTTATTGAGGATTGTTTTGGCACATTTTACAAAGAAAATAACTTTGCTTATGCATGGAATTAAAAAAATTTATCGTTATTTTATGGAATTAAATAACTTTTATTATATTATGGTTATAAACAGCCAACAAGCTCTTAACCTAGGATAATAGATGCACCAACACCAGATTAGAGCTTCTGGCTCTTTGGGCACTGCTTCCGGTTGCCATTCATTTGGGGATCCCTCTCTTATCTGTATTTGGGGATTCACAGGTTATCATCTCATGGGTGAACATAACTACTTCATTGAACACCCCACTTCTGAGTCATTGGTGTGATAACATTCTTTCTCTGTTGCATCATGTTCATTTAGTGACCATCAATCATATCTATCGCGAGCATAACCAGCAGGCTGACAGTCTCTCCAAACAGGCTCTTTTGTTGGCCCCGGGGCATGGGGAATTTTTTGGATCTTTAGATGGTATGATCATTGATCATGGGATATTTCAGTTATTTTGGCTTGTTCCAGGCTTTGCCCTTTCTGTAGAGCCCCCTACTGGATCTCCTTTAACTTTTAATTACAGTCATAAAATTCAATATATATATATACAGTTTTAAAATCTATGATTCTGTTTTATCTACTTCTAACACTTTACTGTTAACTATGCAGGTAGGCAAGGATGATCACAGCATATAAACTCTTTAAGATTTAATAAACAGAATTTGCCATGTAAAATTTTAGAATCTAATAAACAGAATTGGCCATAATACTGCTGGAAAATACCTGTAGGTAGCTAGTAGATCCTCCTTTGTTGTTGTCCTTGCTTGCTGTTTTTTCTTGCTTTTCCCTGCAGCCAAAAGTCTTTTCCAAGTTCTGAAACTCAACCAACCCAAACCAGTCTTGCCACCCTGCCAACTGGCGAGGTCTCGCCGACCACCCAGCTCCAAAGGTACCCCTTTGGACCCCCGAGCCCAAACCGAGTACAAGCCCTCAACTGTTGTATCCCCTCAAAAGAACAATCTCCAACAAGAATCCCTTCCTTCCAGCCCCCTTCTCCCAAAACTTCTAAAAAAAACTAAGGTAAGAATGATCCCCTTCTCCTCCCTCCTTTCTCCCTTTTATCCTCATGTTTGCCAACCTCCCTCATTACTACCCCTATCTTCATCATAAATTTACCCAACCCCCTTCCATCTACCATTTATGTCCTTAAGCCCTCAACTTGGACTTGGATTAATTTGAAATAATTTAAGTTGACTTGGACAAATTTAAATATTAAAATAATATTGCAAGGTGTTGGTTGGGTCACTTCCCAACCATAACTTTTAATTCAATTGACTTTAATCCTTTTTATTTATTAAAACATATCCTTACTCTTTTCAATATTTGAACATAAATAATAAATGTTATATATTGTTTACACTTGCACACTTCACTAATTTAATTTAATTAACAATTAATGCATGCTCATTTATTGATTAACAAACAATCATTTAACTTCAATAATTATTTATGTTTTGACTAATTAAAACTCTCTGAAACGTTTAATGTACGTGCCACAATCAACAATATAAACCTTTTAAAGATCATTTACATACTTAATATTTATTTATTACCTTATCCAAATTAATTTTAATTAATCTTAATGATTATTAATGGAAATATTTACCACCTTCACTAGTCAACCTTAATTATAGTTAAACTCAATTAACATAATTCATAATTATTTAACACTTATAAACAAGTTAATATTAGCCTTAGTAGGACTAACTAATCGACATTCACACTCAATTGACATTTATTATTCAAGTTAATAATATTATTATTAAGAGACCTTATCATTATGAACATTTATTTAAAACTTACAATCAAATTAATAGCAGTCTTATCAACACTAATTAACCCTAATCATCATTATTAACTTTAATCGACATCATTTACATTGATCAATAGTAGTTAATTATTAACAACAGTAATTAATATTAGGTGACACTAATTGACATTATTACTCAACAACATTTCATGTAATTCATAGTATGTAGGCGAGTTATGTAAGCGTAGCTACTGCTTACATTCCTCACGTAAGTACACTAAAAGTAATAATTCACATACATCAATCATAATCAAGGAATATATTGTTTACCCACACATGTTTTAGCATAGTTTACAAGGTATGATCCATTAGCTTACTGAAATCCATGTTACGACAATTCATACATTATTGATTTACGACACATACTAATCAAGGGTTTTACACACCTACAGTTAGATCTTGTTTTCACACCTACTTCACGCTACATCTATCTACCTACATCATTAGTAACTTCCACATCCTATCCTGTCCTCTGCTGGACTACCCTGGAATGTCAAGCCATGACCGGTTCTAGCTAGAACCCGTAAGTGGAAGTGTCGACCACATCGACCAAGCTTCCCCAGCAGGCAACCACCAGTCATCATCACACACCTTGGGGAGCGCGCCGTAGCACAGCCTGTTGGGGCGCATACTCCATATAGGGTAACTCCGCGGTTAGTTAGGAAATTTGTAAGCGGAGCTATGGGTCAAAATAGTCTTAGGGGTGTCGGGGTAAGTCAAAACCCTATCTTTTTGTAATAAGCCCATGGTTTAAATCCAGGGTTTAGGGTTTTGTGGGTGCCCATGGTTTAAGACCAGGGTTTTGTAAAACTGCGCAGTATAAATAAGAGCTTATGTAAATTGGAGAGGTTAGGCTTTTTGATGTAAGGAAAGATAAGGCAAGTAAGATTGGTTTTTATTGTAAGGAAAGGACAAGTCCCAGCTGTGTGCGTGGACGACCTCTGCAGCTGTGTGCGCAGAGGGTTTTTGTAAGGAAGAAAGAAAGATCTGCAGCTGTGTGCGCAGAAGCCTGCTACTGTGTGCGCGGCTATTAGGAAAGGAAGGAATCTGCAGCTGGGTGCGCAAATAAAACTGTGGTTTTGAGAAAAGAGGAATAAAACGCAGTTTGTGGACGTAGCCCCTACACTGGGGGTGAACCACGTTATATGTGGTGTTGTGGTTTTGTTGTG
>LPNX010210152.1:0-136352 GCA_001517045.1 Pseudotsuga menziesii
CTTCCTCCCTCTATCTCTCCCTCCCTCTATCCCTCCCTCTATCCCTCCCTCCCTCATTATCCCTCCCTCCCTCATTATCCCTCTCTCTCTCTCTCTCTCTCTCCCCTTCTCTCCCCCTCTTTCTCCCTCACGGTCTCCCTATTCCTCTCTCTCCCTCCCCGTCCCTCTCTCCCTTTCTATGTCCCCTCTCTCTCTCTCCCTCCTAATCACCCTCTTCTACCACTTACCACTCGCAGTATCTCTCTCTTTCTCTCTCCTCGCATCCTATACTTCTCCTTCTCTTTAATTGCCCTAATTTTCCCTAAACCCTATCCTCTCTCTCCACCCCAATCTCTATCTTTTTATTTCCCCACCCCAATTTTAATAAATTTGAATTACCAATTAAAAATAGTCTACGTGTGAATACATATAAATAATATACATATAACCTACCTCTAACTTATTTAGGTTTGAATTTTAACATAGTAAAATTATAAACTTTTGACATAGTAAGAAAACTCACACCAAAAAAAAAAAAAAAACTACCTAAAAAACTAATCCCCCCAAAAAAGTGTGCACTTTGTGAAATATCCTTGCAAAACTAAGTTTTCGCACTTGATTTGTGCTCAGTAAGAGAGGGTTGAAATTTATAATTTTCATTCCTTTTGCAACTCAACCTTTTCGTATGCTGCCTTTCCGCAAGTGTCTTTTCGCAACAATGTTTCCCGCAACTCTATTTCCGCAATTACAAATTGCGGTGGGTATGCATTACTGAAACTTTCCTAACAGAAATATCCTTTCGAATGACTCTTACAACCCTTGGGTTTCCTTCTTCATCCATGGTGTTGATCCCCATGGCCTAACAAGGACCAACTTTTCCAGCTGCACTATGTGGAATGTTTCCTTTGATGTTACTATGCTTCTATAAAATGTGTTAATAAACAAAACTATTAGCTGCATGATATTCTCTAGAGATCCGAGCAAGGCGAAGCAAGAGGAGATGACTCCAGAGAAGAATAAAGGTTTTGACAAAGAAATAAGAAACACCGAGGACGGTGTTATTTTTTTAGGGGGGAAGGATGTAATATCCCTCTCATATGCCTTGGTATATTTTGTAATTTCGCATATTATTGTACTCGTCTCGGTGAGGAGCTCAAGGCCAAGGCCCCACCCAAGACAACACCTCGTGGCTTATAAAAATTAACCACCTAAGTGAAAATGCTTAGAAGATGAAATGCAGTGACACAACTTAACAAAGGGCTAACTAAACCCACCATGGATAAAAACTTATCCCAATTCAAGACGCCCTAGCGGAATACTCAATCCTAGTAACCTTGACGAGAGGGTCGAGGGGTTAAAGAAAGAACCTAGGAGAAACAACCCAAAGAATTAAGAGACATATATATGTATAGAATAAACAAAGGCTTGATATTTGCAAAAGTAGAGAATATATATATATATATATATATATATATATATATATATATATATACACACGTATATGAAATGAATTATAATAGTAAGTATGGAAGTGGATCACCATATAGTAAAGAAATATATAACCGAGGCAATTGCTTAGACGTATATATATATACCTTTATTACATATGGATAACCGCTATAGAACGAATACCAATATTAAATGGAGTATCAATTCTATCCTCTGTATTAGCCATGGGTTTAGGAGCTGTTACAGGATATTTAGTCATCGACTCACATATCATATAAGTTTCCTTTTATTATGGAAAAAGGGACAATAATGGGCAAAACAATTTTTAGAATTATGAAGGCCTTTTAATTAGTCCCCACGATTGGAGTTAAGAGACGTTGAACCAACCGTTTTTAGTTTCCTGAACAAGCCCAGCTCTGATGGAGGAGGTAATTTAGGGCATGCTTAGGCACTGATAGAGGAGGAAACTGCAGGCGACTACCAACAATTCCCTCGATCTATAAATACCCGTAGTGAATTGACTGTTGGGGGGGGGGGGGGAGAAAGAAACCCAGTTTTTACATTTAGTATTCACCTCTCTACAAAATAGGTGGACTCAATCAGTCTTACATTCAGGCGCCAATGTGAACTCCTGTTCATAGGTTATAGGGTTCTTGTAGGGAAGCGTGATGGAGAGCTATCTACGTCCTATCAGATTGAATCTCTACTATGCTGATATAGAATTGATCTCTGTGATTCTTGGAGGAGACCTGCATTTTTCTGAGAGGACCGAGGAAAATTGTGGACCTAGCTCACTCTTTGTAAGAGACTTGGGTATTCCAGGTATGAGCTGATGTAGAGGCATTTTGTTAAAGGCGCAAGAAGCTATGTGTTCTCAGCGGGGGAGGGAGTCTCTTTGCGTTTCGAAAATAGGGATGTCTGTGACCTTTCAAGGAAAGGGGATCTCTATGATTCAAAGAAAATGATCTTTGTGATTCTTCGAAGAGGTAGCACAAGAAATTATCTCATTTGTTCAGCTATCCGCACCTTGAGTTACTATCGGATGCGACCTCCACAAACCCAGACCCGAGCATGGTTTGGTGAGTTTAACATCACTGAAAGTCATTCCTCATTATGGTATTGTATCTTTCACAGTACAGGGTTCAAACCCAGAATTTGGGTAAGCACTCCATCATTTCCTACGTACATTTGTTAAATAAGATCTGGAAAAATGAAGTTAGGGGATTTTGCTTGGGTTTGCTTATTCAGTTATGGAATTTCAGCTAGCGAATAACTAGGATATAGCTCTGCCTAATTCTAGTGTTTCCATCTTGGGTTTTACTTCGAACCCTTGCATTTATCCTTGGATCTAGATCTAGTCTTAGAGCATGATACTGGGTGTATACCCTGAACCCGAACCACTAGATCCAGCATTGCATCACACATCTGGGGCGATATAGGTCTGCGTGTTAAGAAACGATTCCCAGTATAAATACCCAGAAGATACTTAGATATGGAGAATAGCTTTGTTAATACGAAACATGGAAATGGGACATAAATTGCAGTATATGAGCTTATCTCAAGAATAATATAGAAGGTACATAATGAGTACTTCGGGAGTAAAGGTATCCTTAATGGGTTAACAGAATAATAAACCTAATATTTACTTGACCGAGTATAAGGTAAAGATTTCAAGACACCCACCTATTAGGGTACTTAAATGTTGTAGTAAATTTAAGGTTCACCATGTGCCCAAAGGGTTTGTTAATGATTTCTTCTATGAGCTGATTATAAGGGTCCTAAAATAGGGCTATTGAGTTACAAGCGTCTCTCTGTGAAGAGCCTTGAGATATGATAAAACCGGCCATGAATGAGCCGTGATTTTTGTAAGCACTCTGTTTGATAAAGAAATAAAAGGAACAAATAAATTGGTGGATGTAGCCTCGTGGACGAGGTGAACCACGTGAATATGGTTGTCTCATTCTTGTATTATTATGTTGTGCATGCTTATTTCTTTTACATGATGATGCTGTTATGAATGCAGTATAAATGATTTAATTGGTGAAAAGATTACTAAACTTTTATTTTTGCAGACTTCTTGAATGGTTTATAGCTATATGGTATAACTGGAGGTGTAACGCTTTTTTTGAATATGCGAGTTCCAATGATTGTGTGACTCTACTGGTATTATAGAAAGGAAAGGTATTTTATTTGTAATTTTGATTGACGTTATTTCTACACTCAAGAGATTAACATGATTGAGTGGTGAATATTAAACTTTGAGTAAATATTTCATACTCCTCACAAAATATTTTATTATTATTTTTTTCTACAAAGGGGTTTATGGGGTATATTACATATGGTATCAGAGCAAGGTTACAACTCTGGAGTTTTTGGGCCTTCTACAGATTTTTAAATTTGCATAGACGCAATTAGTATTCGGTATTTTATTGAATTGATTGGTTAATCAATAACCTCGAAAGTTTGACTAGTGATTATAGATTCTTTCTTTTGTTATTTGTTATTTAGTCATTTGTGGAAATAAGAGCATTGGCACACCTCTGGGTTTTCTTGGAGAGTAAATACACCTCTGCATATTCGACAAGAGGAGAATCCTCTGCGTGTTAAGGGGAGAGACACCTCAGCATATTTTTGGAGGTCCCGGCCACATACTAATCCTTATGGGATTTTTACTCATGCCTGCATTTCGATTATGCATTTTGGGGTAAGATCTCAGTTACATTTCATAAAATCCCTTGAGTCTCTTAATAGATCTTAGATGTTTATATATGGGTCTGCATCTTACCATAGATCCATGCCCGAAAATGCCACCAGCGTTGACTGTGTTTGGGGAACAAATCCAAGCATTGACAAGCCATATGCATTCTGGTTTGGGTTCTGTTCCATCAATCTGAGGAGAAAAACCTTTGAAAAATATTTTTGATAGTTGTGTTGAACCACCTTTTCCTTTCGCCGGATGTGTATTCCATCTACGATCATGGTTGAATTTTTGTTTTGTGTTAAAATTCTGGTTGTTTATGTGTGCCACAAATTCATTGCTAGTGAATGCTTGGTCTGAAATGAGTTTTATTTCTATATATGAGCCATGATTTAGTTCTAGTGGTCAAACGGTTACGCTTTATCTGAAAATCAATTTGTATGCATGCCCACAAAACCGACTTGGATTTGAAGGTTATTTTGTACAACCTATGCAAAAATCGTTCTGGAAGATTGAAAGTTTGATTTACTATTTTTTTTTATCTCTGTTAAACGATCTGGTTAGTGCTAACATTTTTAGATCAAAAGGTGATCTGGGTTCATTGCTGTTTGAAGTTTGATCTCCTTAAAAATATTTGCCCTTTTATATGCTCATGGTTTTTAGAAGATCGATCTTGTGAGTGCTGCCTATCATGCTATGATTTTTCAGATCGGAAGTCAATCTAGATTCTTTACTGTTTTGAGTTTGATCTTATTAAAAAAAAAAAAAAAACCCTGTCAATGCCACGATTCAGATCTGGCCACCAATGATGGCTTGCATTCATGATTTTTATTCGATCTTTGTTTGATGGATAAGAGACAGTTTGAATTGTGCCTGGAAAACTATGCTTCTATTCTTACCCATAGTTTTTGAGATTTTTATCTGGAGTATCGATTCTTATCTCTTATGGATCTGTTCATTTCCTTTGGTGAATGCTTTTATCTGTCATAGTGTATGTGAAAGATTATTGATCCTGGCGTTGCAATGGGTTGATAACAAGTGCGCAACCCTTCTCCAGCATATCTTTCAGTACTCTCGGTTACCATGACTGATTTAAGATAGTATTAGTTGCAGTAGGTTGATGGTAAATTGGTAAAGATTGTGCTCAGTCTTCTCCTACAATTCTTTCAGCATGGGATGCCTTTCTGTTTTAAGGATTTCTCATGTTTTGGGTAAGTTTAATGGATTTGATCATTGTGATTCATCTCTGAAGGATTTTGTTAGTTCAAATATGTGTAACCTTAGATGTGGAAGTCTATTCAATTTTTCAACTAAGATTTTAACGAGTAGGAACTGCAATTTTACTTTATATTAAATTGCTATGAATTCTTCTCATAAACTCAATTACAATTTAGACAAATGAAATAAGTGATTTTGGTAACTCTATACCCACCAGATTCAGGCATACATGGATGATATGGAGCTGTGATATAGTAATACCATCTGGTATTATTTACAAAGGGTATTCCTTGACTGCGATCTTATTTGAGATCTGGAATCCATTGCCAAAGTTTCTAGTTTTTTAAGAATTGGAAATTTGGTTACTCTATTGTTTAGTTACTATGGAAATCGATTTAATTACTGTGCATTGCAGGTAATTATTTATTGAGCGGCAACCGTTTCATTAAATGGTTTTTGGAATTGAATATTATTTAGTTAGTATGGAATTCATTTAATTATTGTGCATGACAAGTAATTATTTATTGAGCAGTAACAATTTCATTAAATCTTGTCTTGGAATTGAATATTGTTTAGTTACTATGGAATTGATTTAATTACTGTGCGTTGCAGGTAATTATTTATTCAGCATTAAATGTTTTCTTAAAATTGCATATTGTTTAGTTACTACGGAATAGAGCTTAGAGTCCTTACCTTTTAGGCATCTATTGCTTTATTATCTTTGTTGGGTAAACTCCCTGAATGGAGGAAGGGCAAGTCTTTGCTACAATGAAAACGGACGTGTAAAGGTTATATTTACTAGGATCTTAAATCATATATCCACCACAAATCTAGCTATATGGTAGGTTCATTGAAACGATTTAATGAGTAACAATATGTCTACCTTGACTTGGCATAGCATGTAAGTTTAATGATCAACTTATTTAGGTTATGCATTAAGAAGCTGATGATATTATAATGAATTGTTATGTTTCTAATGTATCTTTACACATGCACCAATATTTTATCGGTCAGGTTGTTGTATCATTAGAAGAAATAAATTTGTAGACTCTGGTTGATTCATAAACTAACTGTGGATGATGTCTACATACTAACCTTGCAGGCTTTACCGATATTCTGACAATTGCTACAATTGACATGCATTACGGTATATAATCTGCCTACGTAAGTTGCACTCAAGAGAGTAAGGAATAACTTTCTGTATAGTTTACAAGGTTACATAATTCATGAATGAATGCAAACTAGGAAACTATGATAATTGATTATTTGGGTTATCCGCAATATGATAAACTGACACCCATAGAGTGCTTGCAGGCATGGAAAATTATGGCCATGAGAAAAGGCTAAAGCTCTAGGACTGTGATGAGTTAAATATCATGTGTATAAAGTTGTCACCACGAGGGAGTGGTGATGGAGGTAGTGGTTGAATGCTACCTTGTTTTCCCCCGAGCCAGCGAGGGACCACTATGCATTCTGGGGAGGCCTAGATGTAAGAGATTTGGTTAAGACTCGTTTCGCACACATTAGAGGACTGTCACATGAGTGGGGGGACTCTATGAAGAGAATAACCTCTAGGCGCTATAGGGGTGTTCGAGAACGGAGTGCCTCAGCTTGGTGAAGCACCCTGAAGAGCACAAAAAGGAGATACACCTACCGAGGGGTATAAGGTATCATCCTTGTGTTGGGTGGCTTGAGTTGGTACTGGAAGTACTGTTAGCACTTGGAGTGCTGGGATAATGACAAAGCACCCTGAATAGAAAAAAAGGATAGACACGAAGGGTTGGTATTGTCCTTGTGTTGGGTGGCTTGAATTGGTACTGGAGTACTATTGGCACTTGGTATGCTGGGATGGAGGACATCCAAAGAAAATAACAATGCGGTAAAAGGTATGTGGATTACAGGTAAACTTGTACCTAAGAGGTAATATGTTGATTGATTGACAGATAGAACTGATAGGTATATATATTGGAGCCACTGTGGATTATAAAAATTGTATAAGGGATTTCTACATTGTCTCAATGTCAATGCTAGTAGTCATGTTTTATTGATGTGTCAATTGCATTATGGAAAATAATTGGGTATTATGGCACCAATGAACATTAGAAAATTACAGATTGTTACAATGCAAAAGAATCTATGACTTTTGTTTAAGTTGAATTGTGATTTGAACATGAATTATTGAAAAACTAAATGGTAGTTATGATGCTACAAAAGACTTGCTAATTATGTTTCATGATGAATTGACTCTTATCTAGGTGAAATCTGGGTAGACCTGATTTTATGGGAAAACTGCAGGTCCTACGAACCTACAAAGATTAGAAAAGGAAAACCGAAAGAGATCCAAGCAAGGCAAAGCAAGAGGAGATGACTCCAGAGAAGAATAAAGGTTTTGACGAAG
The DNA here is from genome assembly GCA_001517045.1 of Pseudotsuga menziesii. Lineage (NCBI taxonomy): Eukaryota > Viridiplantae > Streptophyta > Pinopsida > Pinales > Pinaceae > Pseudotsuga > Pseudotsuga menziesii. The sequence continues at coordinate 7,743 of LPNX010210152.1, forward strand.
AAACAAGAAACACTGAGGACGGTGTTATTTTTTTAGGGGGGAAGGATGTAATATCCCTCTCATATGCCTTGGTATATTTTGTAATTTCACATATTATTGTACTTGTCTCGGTGGGGAGCTCAAGGCCAAGGCCCCACCCAAGGCAACACCTCGTGGCTTATAAAAATTAACCACCTAAGTGAAAATGCTTAGAATATGAAATGCAGTGACACAACTTAACAAAGGGCTAACTAAACCCACCATGGATAAAAACTTATCCCAACTCAAGAAGCCCTAGCGGAATACTCAATCCTAGTAACCTTGATGAGAGGGTCGAGGGGTTAAAGAAAGAACCTAGGAGAAACAACCCAAAGAATTAAGAGACATATATATGTATAGAATAAATAAAGGCTTGATATTTGCAAAAGCAGAGAATATATATATATATATATATATATATATACGTATATGAAATGAATTATAATAGTAAGTATGGAAGTGGATCACCATATAGTAAATAAATATATAACCGAGGCAATTGCTTAGACGTATATATATATATATACCTTTATTACATATGGATAACCGTTATAGAACGAATACCAATATTAAATGGAGTATGAATTCTATCCTCTGTATTAGCCATGGGTTTAGGAGCCATTACAGGATATTTAGTCACCAACTGACATATCATATAAGTTTCCTTTTATTATGGAAAAAGGGACAACAACGGGGGAAATGGTTTTTAGATTTATGAAGGCCTTTTAACTACTCCCCACGATTGGAGTTAAGAGACGTTGAACCAACCATTTTTAATTGCCTAAACAAGCCTAGCTCTGATGGAGGAGGTAATTTAGGGCATGCTTAGGCTCTAATAGAGGAGGAAACTGCAGGCGACTACCAACAATTCCCTCGATCTATAAATACCCATAGTGAATTGATTGTTGGTGGGGGGGGAGAAAAGAACCCAGTTTTTACATTTAGTATTCTCCTCTCTGCAAAATAGGTGGACTCACTCGGTCTTACATTCAAGCACCAACGTGACCTCCTGTTCATAGGTGATAGGGTTCTTGTAGGGCAGCGTGATGGAGAGCTATCTACATCCTATCAGATTGAATCTCTACTATGCTGATATAGAATTGATCTCTGTGATTCTTGGAGGAGACATGCATTTTTCTGAGAGGACCGGGGAAAATTGTGGACCCAGCTCACTCTTTGTAAGAGACTTGGGTATTCCAGGTATGAGATGACATAGAGGAGTTTTGTTAAAGGCGCAAGAAGCTATGCATTCTCGGCGGGGGAGGGAGTCTCTCTGCGTTTGGAAAATAGGGATGTCTGTGACCTTTCAAGGAAAGAGGATCTCTGCGATTCAAAGAAAATGATCTCTGTGATTCTTCGAAGAGGAAGCACAAGAAATTATCTCATTTGCTCAGCTATCTACACCTTGAGTTACTATCGGATGCGACCTCCACAAACCCAGACCCAAGCATGGTTTGGTGAGTTTAACATCACTGAAATTCGTTCCTCATTATGGTATTGTATCTTTCACAGTACGGGGTTCAAACCCAGAATTTGGGTAAGCACTCCATCCTTTCCTACGTACACTTGTTAAATAAGATCTGGAAAAATGAAGTTAGGGGATTTTGCTTGAGTTTGCTTATTCAGTTATGAAATTTCAGCTAGCGAATAGCTAGGATATATCTCTGCCTAATTCTAGTGTTTCCATCTTGGGTTTTACTTCGAACCCTTGCATTTATCCTTGGATCTAGATCTAGTCTTAGAGCATGATACTCGGTGTATACCCTGAACCCGAACCACTAGATCCAGCATTACATCACACATCTGGGGCGATATAGGTCTGCGTGTTAAGAAACAATTCCCAGTATAAATCCCCAGAAGATACTTAGATATGGAGAATAGCTTTGTTAATACGAAACATGGAAATGGGACATAAATTACAGTATATGAGCTTATCTCAAGAATAATATAGAAGGTACATAATGAGTACTTCGAGAGTAAAGGTATCCTTAATGGGTTAACAGAATAATAAACCTAATATTTACTTGACCGAGTATAAGGTAAAGATTTCAAGACACCCACCTATTAGGGTACTTAAATGTTGTAGTAAATTCAAGGTTCACCATGTGCCCAAAGGGGCTATTAATGATTTCTTCTATGAGTTGATTATAAGGGTTTGAAATATGGTTATTGAGTTACAAGCGTCTCTCTATGAATAGCCTTGAGATATGATAAAATCGGCCATGAATGAGCCGTGATTTTTGTAAGCACTCTGTTTGATAAAGAAATAAAATGAATAAATAAATTGGTGGATGTAGCCTCGTGGACGAGGTGAACCACGTGAATATGGTTGTCTCATTCTTGTATTATTATGTTGTGCATGCTTATTTCTTTTACATGATGATGCTATTATGAATGCAGTATAAATGCTTTAATTGGTGAAAAGATTACTAAACTTTTATTTTTGCAGACTTCTTGAATGGTTTATAGCTATATGGTATAACTGGAGGTGTAACGCTTTTTTTGAATATGCGAGTTCCAATGATTGTGTGACTCTACTGGTATTATAGAAAGGAAAGGTATTTTATTTGTAATTTTCATTGACATTATTTCTACGCTCAAGAGATTAACATGATTGAGTGGTGAATATTAAACTTTGAGTAATTATTTCATACTCCTCACAAAATATTTTATTATTATTTTTTTTTCTACAAAGGGGTTTATGGGGTATATTACAGATGTTACTATGCTTCTGTAAAATGTGTTAATAAACAAAACTATTAGCTGCATGATATTCTCAAAAATTTATCAGCTTCTTACCTACATTTGGAAAAATCCTATATTGACAACTTGTAAAAACATAAACATTTCTCACAATCAACGACTATCTCAGGGGGGTGACAGGGGTCAAGGGGGATTGCCCCTTTGTGGATTCCAATTTTGCACAATATGTCACATAAGTTCATGACCATTTTTCATCTTTCTGTCACCTCAAGATCCCACTGAAAAATTGTTGAAATTCTTTGTTTCAGCAAATTCAGCTTAAGCATAACCACCACTGTAATAGTCGTTCCACAATGGACAAATCCACTCTACAACTAGAAAAGTCGTTTCCGCACTGAAACTGACTTTTCTGACTTCCACATTTTGACTTTCGACTTTGGACTTCAGAAATCCGATATGCTCACTTGTCACTGTTTTTCTTTCCGATTTCCGATTTTCGACTTTCGACTTCAGAAATACGGTATGCTCACTTGTCACCTTTTCGCTTTTCGATTTTCAACTTTTGACTTTAGACTTCGAACTTCGAAAATCCAGTATGCTCGCTTGTCACTTTGTCATTTTTCGCTTTTCAACTTCTGACTTTCGATTTTGGACTTCTGACTTCAAAAATCCGGTATGCTTACTTATCACTTTCCTCTTTTCGCTTTCCAATTTTCGACTTCCAACTTCAGACTTTGGAAATCTGTTATGTTCACTTGTCACTTTTTCGCTTTCCATTTTCCGACTTCGGGCTTCAAAAATATGCTATGCTCACTTGTCACTTTTTCTCTTTCCTCTTTCCTCTTTCTGACTTCGGACTTCGGAATTCAGAAATCCGGTATGCTCATGTGTCACTTTTTCGCTTTCCACTTTCTGACTTTTGACTTCCGACTATGGAAATTCGGAAAGCAGATAGCAAAAAACTGACAAGTGAGCATACCATATTTTTGAAGTTCAAAGTTGAAAGTCGAAAATTTGAAATCGAAAATCTTGTATGCTCATTTGTCAGTTTTTTGCTTTTCTCCTTCCAAATTTCCGAAGTCAGAAGTCGAAAGTGAGCATACCATATTTCTGAAGTTCGAAGTCGGAAATATGAAAGCAAAAAATCAGAAATCTGGTATGCTCACTGGTCATTTTTTTGCTTTCCGCTTTCTGACTTTTCGAAGTTGGAAGTCGAAAGTCGGAAAGTAGAAATATGAGCGTGTACAACAAATAATAAACAAAAAATTGTTTTCAAGTCTTTCTTTTTAAATCTTCTTTAAAAATTGCAATAATTACATTTTCAGCAACTGCTTCTACAAAATTCCAGGAAAAAAAGAGTTTTGGTTTTTTTTCCATATACTGCCTTGGTTGTTCTTTATTTCAAATGATTGTTGTGGAGGAATGCAAGAGAATGCTTTCGAATGCCAATTTATGCTATTGAATTGCCATTTACTTGTAGATTTTAAGCAGTGCCTTGCTCACAGAAGTAGCCCACAAAAGTCTGTGAATTAAAACAACCACTGCAAATCTTGTTAAGGTTGAGGAAAACAGAAATTATTCATTAGTAAATATTAATCATTAAAATTGATTACCAATTAAAAATAGTCTACATGTAAATACATTTAAATAATATACATATAAGGCTGCCTCTAACTTATTTAGGTTTGACTTTTGACATAGTCAAATTATAAAATTTTGACAAATTAACTACCTGGAAAACTAACCCCCCAAAATATTTGTCCACTTTGTGAAATGTTCTTGCAGAAATGAGTTGTCGCACTTCATTTAGGCTCACTAGAAGAGGGTTGAAATTTTCAGGATTCATTTAGTGGTGTTCCTCATGAATCAACCATGGCTAAATATTTAAGTTAGCAGTGTTTGATATACATTTGATATATACATTCTAAACTTATTTATTAAAAAAAATCTAATAAATCTTTTTTAAAAATAATAATAAAAATACCTTTAAAAAAACTTAGAATTATAGTAACAATTACCTAGGTCGCTTCACACAAATCCATGGGATTTGTATCCAAATATTTTTCATAATTAGATTAACATTAGATTATATTTTTATTGGTTAAAGCATTTTTCATCAAACTTTTAATCATTTGAGGTTTAAAATGAATTTGATAATGTCAATGAATGACTTTTTTACCACAAAAAAACATTTTTTACTTATTTTGACAAATTGTTTTGATTGAATCTCTAATTTTTATCATTAAATGTACCAATACTTCTCTTAAATTTAGTCTTTAACTTTAATACCATTTATTAAAATATTAAATTATTTAGTTAATTTATCCAAACAAAAATAAAATTTAATTTTTAAAATAAGAAATACAAGATTAAGATAAATAATATCATGTAGTAATTAAAATCATTAAAATGATTATACTTTGACTTATACAAAACCTCTAAATATATTTTTGAACCATAAAATCAAAGTGATAATTAACAAACCAACACTTCACGTAGGCTATTCCATCATTTTGGTAGTTACATGAATTCATGTAGGCTATTCCATCATTTTGCAGAACTTAGCACACCATGAATACGCTTTCTTTGAGGCGATTTGCAGTTTTCTCATCAATTTTGTATAGTTACATCAATTCACATAGCTATTCTCATGGGGGCGACGGGGGTCAAGGGGGCAGTCTGGCACATAAATTCACGACCATTTTCAACTTTTTGGTACCTATAAATCCCACTGAAAAGCAGGCTTAGGAACCACTGTAACAGTCATTCCCGCCTTCGGAACTCAAAAGCAACGAAGTGAATTGTCAGTCTTTTGCCTTCTACCTTCTGCACTTTCACCTTCTTCCTTCGGAACTCGAAAACTCAAAGGCTTGACGAAGTGAATTTTCAGTCTTCTGCCTTCCTCCTTCCACGCTTCCGCCTTCCGCCTTCGAACCTCGGAACTCGTAACTCAGAAGCAACGAAGTGAATTGTCAATCTTTCACCTTCCATACTTCCGCCTTTTTCCTTCTGCTTTCCTCCTTTGGAACTCGGAACTCGAAAACTCAAAGGCTCGACGAAGTGAATTGTTAGTCTTCCGCCTTCCGCACTTCTGCCTTCCGCTTTCCACCTTCGAAACTCGGAAGCGACGAAGTGAATTGTCAGTCTTCCACCTTTCACCTTCCGCGTTCCGCTTTCCACCTTCAAAACTCAGAACTTGGAAGTGACGAAGTGAATTGTCGAAGTTACTATACCTTAGAATTTTTCTGTACTTCAAAAATTTGAAAAATTTCTTTTTCTTGCTTCTTTGTCAGCTCAACTTAGTGGAAAAGAGGAAGAGAATTGCTCAAAACCCTGCCTTAAATGACAAAACTTGTCCCAGTAACACAAATCCAAGTTTCAACACAACAATGCACTTTTGAAGACTTGAATCCGAGCCTTTGAAGGATTATCATATTACAGACCGTCGAACATCAAAGAGAATGTGAGACTTCGGAAAGCCAAAAATAAAATGAAAAGAAATAGGTAAACTGGGAAATATAATATTAAATTGTTTTAAACCTAGATATAAAGCTTAATTTAATTTGTCAAATCATGAATGCTAAATACTTTCTCAATTCTGACCCCCTAAAGTACCAAAGAGGAAATCACTTACCAAAATAGAGCACAAATACCGTCCTAGTTACACAATGTCAATATTCAACATTGCAAGTCCATCCTATGGTGAAACAAACTTTAAACAATAACTCAAATCCAAACCATCAAGACAGAGGCCTATCAAATGAATAAATAAAACACCAAGCAATGGGCCAAAAACGTTTTTCAATATGAAATCTATCAAATGCAGATAAAAGCATACCAGGACAGACCTGTCATTAAAAGTCAAATGCAGACTAAGTTAAAATTCTTACAATATGAAATCGCATACAACAAATGTACTAGGATAGATCTATAAAACACAAACAGTTTTTGAACCATATACAAAGAAATCTCTCCAATTGATAAGGATCATGAAAGTGTAGACAAGGAAAGTCTTACATTTCCAGATTTATAACTTTATAATAATAAAATAAAAACTCATTCAACAAATAAAAATGAAAACGCAGGCCAGGATTTAACCTACAAATGAAGACAGATCATGGGCTTTCAAGGATATGTAAAGATCAATAATTTAGAGGAAGCATGAAGAGTTCAAGCAAGCCAGGGAGACTTTTGAAGCAAGCCATGCTTTCGTGGGATTCAAGGAAGCATGAAGAGTTGAATTACAGATTGTATGCGCACAGAGCCAGGGAGGATGAACGTGATGACCTGGATATACATGCAACCGCCTAAACTCGCTAATCACCAAGGGACACGTATCAAAATTTTAGTGGTCAGGGAGATGAGGAATCTTTTGAGACTGCATCTCCATTGTAAAACACCTTCGACATAAAAATTAATATTTTCACAATTTTAAGTAATTGTATTTGATTGTCTAGACTAAATCTCTTATTTAACCTATTTAGATGGTTGAAATTGTGATTTAAACACTCCAAATTGCAATTTCCAAAAGAATTAATGTGCCCAATTCCAATAAGCTAAAAGTGTAGAAACAAAACAATATTTAATATGAAACTCGTATTTAATGTGGGTGTAAGCAATGTACTCTAAGAGAAAATGATTTTCATCCTCAACGCTCATAGACCCACACGAATGGAAAACCATTTCCGCCCATGGAGTTTTAAGAATAGACCAATGCCATGTTTTGCTATGGAGTTCATGAGATTCATTCTAATCTTGGTTATATTAATTTTCTTCCGTGAGTTAGTTACTACTGAGAGATACTTCTAATCTTCCAAGTTAGGATTAATGGCCTCCTTATAGTATCTTTATTTTCTCTTAACCGCTAAATTTTCCTCACACCAAAATTGTTTTCATTAAATAATTTAAATTCCTATCGATGACTATTGATTCACTGAACTGTGGAATGGTACAAAACACAACAAATTTTAGAGCCCCAAGCACTTAATTACACACACTTGTAATTTTCTCAAATCTAGCCATTAATAAACTTATTTTGGTATTTTGGTTCAATTTAAAAGGAGTGTTGAGACTCAGACATACACTGAGTTGCAAGGATGCAATTGACTTAGGCCCTCCATCACATACATGTATGCTTTCACACCAAGCGTTGAAAAACAATATTTGCGTTTTACATTTTTTTTGGTGAAAATGTTTGGTTAATTTATACTTGTCAATTAAAGGAAAATTATTTATATTTTCCTTCATCTGAAGGGATGAGAGAATAAATGCCCTTCCAATTGAAATTAAGACCCACCCTTCAAATTTGATCACTGGTTCCAAGGGGTAAGACGACCCACAAGGATGGAACAACCCTTCAAATTTGATCACTGGTTCCAAGGGGTAAGATGGCCCACAAGGATGGAACATGCCACTGGAGATTTGAACTTATGATTAATGATTAATCTAACCGATATTTCCATAATCAACGATGCATTAAGTCGTTGCGTGATCTGTTAGGTTTTCCAAACCTGAGTTGGTATTTGGTAATGATACTGTTTTTAGCGACAAGAATTGCCTTATAGTTATTATAGCTAAATGTAATTTAGAAAGTAAAAGCTTCATGACAGAGAATAGGGTATGTGAAGAGATCGTTCTAGTTGAGGATTGAAGCCCAAAGGTAGCTAATAGAGGTCAATCCTGCTGAAGGTAGCTAATAAAGGTAGGTTTAGAGAACTATAAGTCCAATGTTGGTGCTCTTGGAACCCCCACATTATTTATGTCATGCTATCTTTGATAATATAGTCTGATGTTATTGTTGGAAATTTTAGCCAAATTAGTTTTCAAATATGTTTTGTTTTTCTAGCTACAAATTGATGGCATTGTGGGATTCTCTGGTGCTACAGTTTGTCCCTTTCCAATAGTATAGTCACCAATATATGTGTTTGCTTGCCCTTTTCTTCTGTCGAGTGTGATACAGTTTGTCACTTTTCTTTAGGATCAAATCCCTTGCTTCAAGATTAAAGATATGCTCTTGATCTATCGTAACTTCTCCTTTATGTATTAATTGAAACTTGGGAAAACCTCTTGATCGAACTCTGCAAGAAACTCTAAATTTGAATCTTCTTGATTGGTTTCAAGTCTATGCAAATTTGCACAATAATACCAACAAATCGTCGTGAGAGATCCTAAAATTTTTAACAAAACTTTAACAAAATTCTAATTAAAGAAACAATAACACGCCAAAAAACTAATTTAGTCAAACAATCCCAAATTCTTAATTTAGTGAAATATTTCATAGGAAAGCATGATGTCCACAACATTGGCTGTAGAATTTTTTCCTTCTTTGTATGAAAAAAAAATCACTGCTGTAGAATTTCTATGACTCCATAATCCATCAAATTGTTCAATCAAACAGACGTGAATCTTTCACGAAACTTGCGTTCCTCTATACATAGTTATATCATGGAAAGTTGGATGGATTTTATTTGACAGGTCTACCAACTATCGTGGGACTGCGATAAGAAGCATGAGAAAAGAAGTCTCCAGATGAAAATATTTCTACCAAATTCAAAGACAAAGAAATTTTCTAGGTCCATTTGATAAAATCGTTTTTAGGTCTTAGAGCACATTCATTGGTGGGAGATGTAATGAATGGTTCGCTAGATGGCCAACATTGTTATCCTAATTTTGTGTGCTCTTTATGATTCCGTTGTATTTTCCACAATCTAAGTAGTTTATCAACATTTCATGAGGTCATATTCCCATGTTTAGTTAACTTTGGGGGAACAATTTCAGCCATAGAAAATAGAGGGAGTGATAAATTCGCAAAACTGTTGCGATGCTTTTCAACCTTGTGGCCTAATATAACCTTGTAAAGTTCCAAACACACCAAACCAGGTTCTCCCAGCTATGAATTTAGCCTTGAGCTTATCTACTTCAGGTATGCTGAAGTTCCTTGCTGGCATATTAGCTAGTCCATCTATAAGATCCATGTGATAATTTGTATCATCCTGCACTGCCAATAAATTTTAGAGTTAGTACTAGGATACAAACTATAACACAAACACACAATACCTTTTAACTTTTATGAAGGACCTATTAGCACACCATAATAGAGATTAATGAGAAAACTTGAAACTAAAATAAGATATACCTTTTCAAAATGAATAATATTCATGCTAAAGCTTGTTAGCAGATTTTTAACACCACTTTCTAGTGTGGTGATTAGTTTGTCAATCAGTTCAACATCATCAGCATCATACAATGTCGAAGGGTTCAATATCATCAACATAATACAATGTAGAAGGGCTCACATTTGTACCTTTCTCATATGTGACAATCTTCACCCCTTCTTTTGGCTTGAAAATTGGAATATGTACTTTTTCAACAACGTTTGCTAATCTCTTCGAAATTGAAGCCCAGCACGAAATGGGAATGCCATATGTATTAGCTCTTAAAATTGAGGCTGCAAGAATTAGGGACATATGACTGGGATCATGGGAAGTAAAGTCGAGGGGCTTTGGAAACCGCTTAGGAGCAAAATGGTGCACCTCCACTTATGGTTGCATTCTCAGGGAAGTTGAAAGTAAGCTATTTCACATGATTTGAAAAGTAATCCTTAAACTTGAATCAAATCAGTCAGTGAATTGCAAATCTAGTTTACTGAAATTCAATAGCTTGTAAATAGTAAATTATAAGAAATAACTGTGAAAATTCATTTAAGATTTGCTGCAATGCAAGATGCAAATGATAATGATAGGTAAACAAATATAATTACAAAAGAGGGAAGGGAAAGGATTAATTACTTTAATCTAGCCCAATAGAGGAATCTTCAAATGTTAGACATCTTTGTGACACCAAATAGTCCACAACAAACTCCACAAGTTGTCGGTCCTGAGCATCCACTGCAGATTCAAGTGCTGCTATGTATTCTTGTTGTTTGTAAAGAAAATCATTTCCTTCAGCTGGATTTTTGTCTAAGTGACCTTCAAATTTAGACCTTGCCCATGTGAGACAATGGTGAATATTATGTGGAAACGAGTGAAGCATGCACATGGGTGCTTGATTTTCAGGAGGATCTCTTAATGCTCCATAATTCTCAGTCAAGTGAGGGATAACCATTTGGGTTTTGCACTTGGTTCCCAGAGTTCCAGACTCTAGCAATGGCTTCTGGAAGTAAACACACCTGGAATCGACATACAGCCTAGCATTGACATTGTCCGGAGCATTTAAAACAACATCAACCTCATTGTTCTAGAAGGAGTCATCAAAGTCATGTTGGGTATTTGGGCTCACATGATTTTTCATTGCTACAACCTACAAATATGGGTTGATTGCGGTGTCGACTGATGCTGCTACTCTTGACTTTTCCTCACCAATATTCCAATCCCTAAAGAGGAATTGTCTACTAAGATTACTCTTCTCAATAACGTCATCATCAGTTATAGTCAACTTTCCCTGACTTCCATAGGAGGTTCCCATGAGGGCTAAGTTCTTTAGAAGTTCACATCCCAAAGCACCAGCCCCCACAACAAATAATTTCACATCTTGCAACTTTTTCTCCATCTCTTTTGCAAACACAAAAATTTGGGCATCATAACGACAATTCAAAGGTGCCACATCCTCTGGCCCAAGGGTTTCTATAGGAAGAGATTCCAATGAATCGAAATAGAAGAACTGCACATCAATATAGGAATTATTATTACCCATATACAATAATTGGATTCTCTGCTGCATTGCCTATATAAAAACTAAATAATGAATGCACAATGCCATTATTTAAGACAGACTATGAAAAAAATTTAAAGGTTATGGTAAAAACCTGGAAAATTGGATGAAATTTGCTAGAGCCAGCTTTCACAACCTCTTGCCCAACGATTCCACCGAACATAACTGCCATGGGATTCAACACTGAATGGGAATGACTTACAAAATGCTTGAATACCTTTACGTTTTCATCAATGGAATTGACATCCAACTCAATTAGGAGGCCGCTGCTGTCATTTAAAGCCCTTGCTACATCAATGAATCCACTGGAATCATCCTCAGAAGCAGCACAAGGGAAACACCCAAATTGATGAATGAATTTATCTAGAGCTCGGAAAGCCCAATGTAAAGGTGGAGGGTGGTCAAACCGGGAGAAATAACTGAGAAGAAACTCACCTGGGTTTTCAAGTGCTTCCTTCAGTGGCTTAAAATTTAAGAGCCTAGGTTTCTTTACCTTAGTGACTATGCCACCCATTTGATAGTGTCCAAAGCTAGGGGTGTCTTCCTGGAGGTGGAAAGAATATGATCTGACATTCATACCTTTTCTTGGCTTACCATCGTTGAGCTTAGCCATACCTTCTCTAAGTTCAGAGAAAACAACAAAATCCCCATCCTCAAATCGGAGCCTCTCACCATCATCCACACAGGAAAGAAGAGCAGGATTGTCGTTGGTAATAGAAGCAATGATGCCCGTCTGTGCCTCCTCACCTTTCACATCAAACAAACTAAACTCCTGTCCAAAGTCATAAAGCGCACTACCAAACACTCCCAGAATATCATCCTTGATAAAAGTAATTGGCGGTTGATGATTATGGCAGAAATCATTGTATTCAATAGTTTTTTCAACAATTATGTATGTGAACACCACAACCTGCAAATGCAATTCATTACTACTTGGAGGATCCATCATTTAATTTCAAACTAATTCACATAATGGGAACTTACATGGAAAGAAGAGATGTGTTTTTGTGAAACTCCAAATCCACGACAGTCTATGAAACCCCACGACATGGTACCATTAATTGTTGTTGGAATGAACCGCAATGGAGAAGGATTCAACTATTGTCAATTTCTAATAGAAATGAGAAGGATGGTTGACACAAATTGCAAGGGAGGGGATGCAACAAGCACAGACATGGTACACGAAATAAAAACAGAGATGTAAACCTAATGAAATACTCCCCAAACAGTAACCGCCTATGGCACAGGCCAAAAGATCAGATGTAAACATAGTGACATTCCCGAATCCCGAACACGCAATAGCTTAAATTAATACGTACGCGGGTTAGATAAATCTGTACACAACACATTGGTTAGAGACATGTGGCATGTTTTTATTAGAGGGAGGGACGACCTCCCTCCAACTGTAACATCCCAGTTTTGACCCCGTTGCATTAAATGTACATGATGTATATATTGTAATGATCATGGTGCGGAGCTAAAGGCCAAGGCCCCACCATTGATTGGTTATGCTATGTTTCGGATTTAATTTGTCATCGATGGTATATCGGGGCATGCGGCATATATTAAGTTGTCATCATGTAAATATGCATCTTTAATTAAAATGAACCCGACTAGCTATGTTCGTGGCAACTAAATTGAGAAGGGGCATGATTTTCACAAGGATAAGGGTGGGGAAATTGTTAAACCTTGAGCCATGAAGGAAAAACCCATGTGTCACCACCTTGTCTTACCCAACCACCTCCATTAAGAATTGTTGGTGGTGGTTGAGGCAGTTATTGTTTTTGGGAGTGGGGTGGCAGGACTGTCAATCCTTGCCTACATGCACACTCCACCAGTGGTTGACTTCACAATGGCAAAGGGAAACCACCGCCATCATTCTAGGGGACTCACAATTGCATTTCACTCCACTGCACATCCTCTCCATTGCATGTTCACCTCCACGCACAGGATTTACCTGGTTTTACTCCCGGAGGCATTCCACTCTCCCCACGACAGTGCTGAAATGCTCATGCTCTCCCTACTTGCGTCTATCCATTGTTTGTTCATCCGTGTGCATAGCCGGAGCTGTTCATCTTTGCGCATGAACCGACGTCTGTTCATTATCCTCACGCACAGGAATTTTCCTAGTTTTTCGACTGATGCAGTGAGCGGAGAGCCGTGCTCTTTCATCCACGATTTGCTGTGAAGGGCCATTCACGTTTTTGGCTGTCTCACAGACTGATATGGTCATGTAATTTTTCACATCATTTTAATGTTGAAATCAGAACCGTTGTTCTTCCTATGAGTCATGGTTGCCGCAGTTCTCCTCAAGATTTGTTGTGTGGCTGTGGTCTCTCTCACATTGTGATTGTTGTGGTTTTCTTTACATTTGGGGTTTGGTGCAAGTTTCTCTCACGCACACACTGTTTGGGGTCGTTTTCCCATGTTGTGAGCTGTGCTCACTGATTACATTTTGGGGCTGTTGCTTTTCCCCTATGTTCACTGATACGTTTGGGACTGTATAATTCGCTTGGGATTCGTTTCTCCTTGTTAAGTTGTAACGGCTGATTGATTTCCTGCGTGCAATGGTTGGTCTTCGGACTATGTAGAGAGCAGGGGTGGGGGCTTGGTTTGCTTGATAAACCTAATGGCTGGAAACCACACAGACAGAGCTAGAGGGTTGGCTTTCTTCTCCACAACCCCTGAATAGCACTGGAAGGGAATGCGGGGCCTAAGGGACTGTGTAGCAGAGAAGGGATTGATTCCTTGTGTTGGGTGTGTGTGGGTATCTTAGAAGTCAGGCTAGTTCTGGTGTAGGTGTTCCTAGCTTTGTAATGAGCTCACCAGCTTAGCATTTAGCCTTTCCCAACTCCTAGATGGCCTGATAAACCCAGCTGTGTTGGCTTGGCTGTGTTTTGTGTATCCTTGGCTATGTGTAAGCCTGATTGTTCTCTTATTCCTTGGAGAATCATGCCCAGCTCAGGGGTGGCAGCGCTGCTGAGAGATTAAGGAGAATGCTGGCCTATGGTTGGGTGGAACATTGCAGTGACGTAGCTGGTTGCGAAATGAGTTCTTCATAAGATAAGTGATCTTGTCCATTTTTACTTCTGCAACCATATTTTTCTGTTAATGAATGTGATGAACATGTTGAATGAATGCTTGTTTAAATGCATGTTAATTCTATTGTGCATGATACATAATTGTAGCTGTGTATGATAAATAGTTGCATCTGTGCATGTTATACTTCAACGCATTCTGTTGTAGCATTTTTATTAGTTCACATGCTCATGGGGCTAGTTTCCCGGATGGTTAACGCCATGGTCGTGTCCTCTTCGCTGGTCGGAGGGTTGGGGACGTTACACCAACCAATCAGGTCCATTATTTTACAAAATGGACCTTAGAGAAAAATGCCTTATGGCATAAAAATAGAGTAGTAATGATTCAATTTCACAAATAGTAATAAAATGGATCTTCTTTACTTTCTTTTAGGTTAAAACTAATCCTATTACACACATGATTTAGATATGAATATAGTTTTACAATGATAAAATGAATCCAAGCTTATATAAAACAATGTTACTAAAAACATAGACAATTTTAGGTGAAGGTTGTTTTTGACAAATTAAGGTTCAAACTTAAATTGCCTAATGCTTGACAAGAAGGATGGCTTCATGATTCTAGCTCTTCTGCAATAACTACCTGTGGTTATTTCATTCTCCTGAAAATTATCCTTTTAGTTTACATTTTCATTAAAATATTATATTCCATCACAAAAACCCAAGTACCTTATCATCAAGTGATATATCTTAGGCATTCATGAGCTTTGCTAAAGAGAGACAACTAAATTTTTATTTCAAGCAAATGTCATATTATTTTCTTTGTGTGGCATTTAAAACAAGAATTCAGTTTTTATATTTCCTTTTTTAATCCATGGCATTTGACTCTCATTCAAAGCATCTTTTCTAGCCTCAAAGCATTCACCACAAACTTGGATTGGCTAACTGATTACAACTAAGGTTTGTTGAAACCTTAATTGCAAGGGAAGTTAAGTTTAATGAAGTGAAGTTCTCATCTTTCATATTCTTGGTCCTTGTTAAATGATCCTCATATTCTTTAATGAATTTGATTGTTCAATAGTTACACCTTCCCTTGAGAATAACTTCCAAACCTTGGAGATTCTAAATGGTTTTAATATTTCAATAAACTATAAATATTAAGTTGACATTAGATTTTAATTCAAAATCTCAAATCTTATTTAAATCTGGTTATTCCTATGAGAATGATAATATAAACACTTGAAATTAGCAACAAAGCTGTTTATATGTGCCTCTTAGAAATATTTTAATGTAATAGTAATACATAATTAAAAATTAAATGTCAAAAAAATAATGATGTAGCATTTTAACAATGTATTATTTTTCTATAGTTTGAAAGCAAAAGAAAAGTGTCATGTCTTACTCCATGCTTTTAAAAGTTGAAATATATTTGGAGAAATCTAAATGTTAACAACTATTGATAAAGTATTGATGATGGCATTAGGAAATGATAAACTATCTTTCTACCTGTGTTTTTTAGTTTTTAGTGACTGCCATGTGGTTTTGGAGGATTTTAGTTTTTGATATTTTGGACGTTAACCATCATCATCATCATCATGTATGTTTCTATGTTTAATAGGATATTTTTAGGTTTTTATTACAAGATGACTAAGGAGGTCCAACCTTATGAGGTTGCTGCTAGACTGAGTTATGTAATGGCTTTTCATCCAGATCTAGCACTTCTTCTTATGGAGAGAAAGTCCACGACTTTGCAACAGATGTTCAATGATGCCCAAGAAACAGAAGATAACCTACGAGCTTGTGGAAAGTATGTAGATCATATTTGTAATGAAGACTTGAAAGAGGAAGCTTATGAATCAAGAAGGTCAGTCTTGGATGCAGAAGAGCATGATAAAAGCCAACAAATTATTTTTGGCTTGAATATGCTTCAAAGAGATGATGTATTATCTTTTGATGTCTCTTGTTTTTCAGACCCTAAGATCGCTCAGTCAGATTTTTCTTCTTCTGAAAATAGTTTTTATAAAATTTATTATGTTGATAATTGTCCTAAGGATTATGCCACAAATGATAGTGATTATCTTGTTTCAAAGAAGGCCTTTGCTTCAAAGCGTCTAGCAGTGGATACTCAAAGTCAATAAGCCTCAATTCTTGGTAGTGATGTTCAGAATTTTATGGCTCCCAATGTTTGTCAAAGTTTTTAATCGCCAGACAATTTTTTTTAAGAATTTCATGTTTGCAAACATGATGCTAATTATGAGGATGATTATTTGAAAAGTGAAGATCAACCTTGTAATGAAGGCGTCGTTGAAGAAGAATTTGATTCTCATCAATCTCAAAAAGTTTCTAATTATTTTCAAGATGAATTTGCTGCTCAAAAGCTTTATGAAGAGTCCCTTATTTCTAATGCAATTGTTATTACAAATCATTATGAAGATTATCTTTTTATTAAAGAAACTTTTGTCGAAGATCATACTACTGATATACATAAATCTTCATCATTATCATTAGAATTACATCAACTTTCTCCTGTGTATGATGATAATATTGAAGTGTTTTATTTAGAAGTCCATGATGGGGAAAGTTTTAGTGATGAAGATGTATCTTAAGAGAACATTGTTCAAGAGAATTTCTAGCATATTTCTAATTATGAAACTATTGGGGATATTTTTCAAATAACCTCTGTCAAATATCGTCTAGACAGCTATGTAAGTCAACCCATTTATGATATGTATCTAGACGATTTAGAGTATCAGTTTCATGAATCAGCACTTGTGGAAGTTTCCAAAAGCAAACCGGTGTATGATGAATATGAATCGGATTCTTGGGAAGTCGATGAAGGAGATGAAAAGGAGTTAGAAGAGCAGCTTACACATTTTTATTCTTTACCAGTTATTGAACAATAGTCTCCAAAAATCAATAAACTTGTATCTATTGAAGGAGGCACTAAACAAAATGAGGTTATTATAGCTGAAGATAAGGGAATAAATATATTGTTTTATGCTTCTTCATTTGCAGCATTTCAAGAAAAGAAATCTGGTATCCTCCATGGAGTAGAAAATATATGGAGGCATCCTTCTTTTATACATCAACCGCACAATTTGCGGGACCAAGTGGCCATTTACATGGACTCATGGTTATCAAAAAATTTTGACCTTCTAGAATTTTGGAATCAAAGTAGAATATGCTTTGCAAATTAAATTTCTGTTTCAGATATTAGATTCTCCTTTGATTTCTATCTACCTGCAAGAAGTTGTTACAATCAGTTGGATGCTATCATGGCTTCACTGGAAGTGTAATTACACTTGATTCGGTTGTTTCTACTGATTAGAAATAGGAGTAAGCAGGAGAATCAAATCATCTTATGAGCATGTAGGTTCTTTATAGTATGTTGGATTGCAACAGTATTTGTCATTTCAGAGGTATGTGTTCAGAGTTTGAGAAAGTTATAGATATTTGGTAAATGACTCCATAGACCAATGGATCAGTAATAGTTGATAGAAAATAAAGGCACTTGGTCTATAGTTCTTGGAAAATCAAAGGGAAATTCCATCCCCTAGTTGAAGCCAGTGTTTGTCCTAGTTCTGTCAGCTAGTTTTCCTAGGCCCGGTATTCACCTTAAACCCTTTTATCCTTGGTTTTTATTTTTCCTTTTTAATAAAAGCTTGGATTGTTTTGAATTTCATTTCTGAATGTTATATGCATTTAGAAATATTTAGTTTTTAACCTAAGATCCTATAGATTATTTAAAAAGTCTTTTAATAAAGCATTGTTTATGTTTCAACATAGGTTGACAACACATGTCATTTATTCAAATTCATGCATGCTTCTAGCTTGTCGAAGTTAAGTTTTGTGTAGGGTATCCTTCTTTTTGGTCCTCCTGGAGTTGTTTGTTTTCTTTCATAGAAGTGATTGTGGGCTAGGAGAGGTAATACAGGAGGTAAGAACCTGCACATATATAGTGAGGCTCTTACCCATTGGTCACTTTCATTTAGTATAGGCACTTGCATTTCATCATAAAATATAAAATTACATAAACGGTAGATTGGGCCATAACCGGTAAAACAAATTTAAAACTTTTTTAATTCAACGGTAGCCAAGCTACTAAATGGATGGATTTCCCATTCTAAATGATAAATGGTCTAATTAGGAACGGTTATTGGGGAGAATCCCTACTGTTGGTACCTGGATTTTTTCCAGGCATCAACATCAACACAAGATTGTCCTTACCCTTGTAAGTGATCTCATAGTCATAACCCATGAGTTTGCTAACCCATTTCTATTATGTTGGGGATGAGACTCGTTGTTCTAGGAAATATTTCAGACTCTGGTGATTAGTTTTGATGCAAAAATGATTTCCTAAGAGGTATGGCTGCCACTTCTGTACTGCATGTAAAATAGCCATCATTTCCTTCTCATATGTAGAGGCGGCTAAATTCTTATCAGAAAGGGATTTGCTAGTGAATGTAATGGGACGTTCATCTTGAAGGAGGACACCACCAATTCCATTGTTGCAAGCATCACTCTCAATAGTGAAGGGCTTTGAAAAATCAGGCATAGCTAGAACAGGTGTGGTACACATAGCCTGTTTCAGTTTATCAAATGCAAACTCAACAACATGTGTCCATGTAAAATCATCCTTTTTTAGTAGAGCTGTTAATGGAGCTACAATCTTCCCATAATCTTTGGCAAACTTGTGGTAGCATCCAGCCAGTCCCAAAAACCCACGAAGGCTCTCCAGGTTTAAGGATGCATCCAAATTTTCATGGCATCTGTTTTGGCAGGATCTACATGAACCCATTGTGCTGAAACAATATGCCTGAGATACTCTACTTCCTTCTTCCCAAAAACATATTTAACTATTTGGAATAGAGGTGACGATCACAGAAAAGTTGTAGTACAATATCCATATGTTGGATATGCTCAACCCATGTTTTGCTATAGATGAGGATATCATCAAAGAAGTCCAGAATGAAGTTTGACAAGAATGACCGAAATATTTATTCATCAATTCTTGGAATGCGAAAGGACCATTCATGAGGCCAAATGACATGACCGAAAATTCATAGTGGCCATCATGTGTGCAGAAAGCTGTTTTAGCGATGTCATCCTCATGAACTCGAATATGGTGATACCCTGAATGAAGATCCAACTTGGAGAAAAAATGAGCACCATGAAGCTCATGTAGAAGCTCATGAACAACAGGAATTAGAAACATATCCTTGATTGTGATGTGTTTAAGTGATCGAAAGTCAATGCAGAGGTTCCATGACCCATCTTTTTTTTCGGACAAGAAGAATAGGTGAAGAGAAGGAACTATTACTAAGGTGAATAATACCTTTCCTTAGTAAGTCTTGAACAAGCATCTCAATCTCTGTCTCATGGTGAAACAGGTAGCAATAGGGCCTGATGTTCGGAGGACCGCTTCCATGAAGGAGTGGAATACGATGGTCATCTGGTCTTGAAGGTAGCAATCCCACTGGATCAGCAAAAAAACATGCATATCGATCCAAAATTTGTTGTAGATCCAAGGAAGTAGTTGAGACCGTTGAAGGTTGCATTTGAATGAAATGGAGCAGAGCGATGAAACCATGTGAATTATTCCTAAGGATATTTTCCATGCGATGTGAACTAATGATGCTGAGAGACCCTGGTTGTAAGCCCTTCAATGTGTGTTTTTTCCTATTGACTGAAAACTGCATCCAAAGTTCAATAAAATCCCATAAAATGGGTCCAAGTGTGAGTAACCATTGAGCGCCCAAAACCACATCGCATCGGCCTAATGATAAGGAAAACATGTCAGAGCGCAAGTTATAATACCAAATAGAGATGCACACATTACGCTACTTCCATGTGCAAGGTAAGGTTCCCCCATTGGAAATCATGACTTCAAAATTGGAGTAAGGATGGACCAAAAAATCAGCCTGTTTGGCAATCCTAGGGTCAATGAAGTTATGAGTGCTACCAGAATCAACAAGTATTGTAAGAGGAAGATTTTTTAAAAAACCCCTAACCCACATGGTTTGTGGGGTGGTGACTTCGAATAATTCATGGAGATATATCGTTGGCTAGTTGTCCTGAATAGGAAGGTCAATAGGTAGCTGTTGAATGTCACCCTAATCATCTACTAGATCTTGTGTATCATCAGAAATTTCAGATGCAGGAGGAGAATCCACATCTAGGAGATAGAGTTTTTTCTCAACACATCAATGTCCTCGAGTGAATTTATCGTCACAATTATAACAAATCCCTCTTTCTCTATGTTCCTGCATCTTGGCTTCAGACAAATGCTTGATAGGAGTGGTTCTAGGAGCTAGCAGAATTTGAGGTGTTTGGGGAACCATATTTCTGAATGGAAAAAAAGTGGATTTGGAGCATTGTTGATCCCTAATCTTGTCCTCTACTAAATTATCCAACCCTATGGCTTCTATCATTGTGTTGGGACAAAAAATTTTAACCTCAGATCAGATTGCATCCTTCAGACCACTGATAAAACAACTCAGGTAGAATGCATTAGGATATCCTTCTGGGTGATTGCCTAGTTTCTCTAATTCTGTCTGATACTCCTTCGTAGTTCCAGTTTGGAAAATTTTGGTGAGTGCTCCTATGAAGTCATCAAAAGAACTAGGGCCAAATTGTTGCAAAGGGATTTGGAAAAAATCTGCCAAGTTTTAGGGCTCACAATGAGTTTTAGGGCCATGTCCAATTACTTCCCACAGTTAAGCAAATATGGTTTATTCCTTGATCCAAATGAATAATATCGATGCAAAGAAGAATAAATACTACAATAATCACAGTTCCAGGAAACACTGCAAAAGAGAAAACCTCATGCATGATATAACAAAAACAACAGAGCACGTAAGATATCTTATTGATCGCATGCCACTTCGAGGGGAAAACCTCCTTGGAGCAAGCTCAATACAAATAACTCTTGGATACCTTCATTGGACTCAACACGTACTTATATACTGAGTCTAATCTAGACAACTATTACTCCCCAATGAATGTGGGATAATACAACATACTATTTGGACAACTTAACAACTATTACTCCCCATGAATGTGGGATAAATATACAACATACTAATGAGACGACTTACATAGCATATGCGTGGAACAAAATATACTAACGGAATAAGATGAGGGTTGAAACAAGTTCTTAACATGCAGCCAGAGCCACAATAGATTAGTTTCATCCTGTGATGTGACCAACTAGAGCCAAATTAGGTTTTAATGGGGATTCATTAACGTTTTAAGCTATTTGGATTCCTCTACTACTCAAATTTAGTTTGTTCTGACACTTGGGATCATCACATCATATGACTCTTCTGCTGATAAGTTGCACGATCCATCTTCTATACCTCTTTTTGATACATCTTCAGAGCTTACACAACTAGAATTAGCACCAAATTCAAACTTATCAAAGTTTCCAGCATGAGACTCTTTAACACCAACATTACAACTCTTAATTTCACTAGAATCCAAACATCACCTTCAAGATTTACATTGTCCACATATCAAGATCCTCAACATCATTATAGGAGACAACATCCTCCTCCTTTAAGGAATCCACAACCATTTGTTAGTTCTCCTTTGTTGAACTCATTAAAGAGGAGGCATATCTGACAACGCCTTGGCAAGGTACCAAATTTGAAATTTTTCCATGGCTGGCTTGATGATTGGTCATGGAAATATATGTACAACTATTTGAGGACTTCCTACAAATGCGTTTCATTCATGATACACATGAACTATTCTCAACCGCTCTTGACTTGACTGATCAGGCCACGTTTACAGTTCAATTCACCACTATTTTGATGACTATTATGGCGTTTTCTTCTACATGTTGGAGCAATTTGATTAGCTCAACCATCTTGGTGTAGGTTGGCGCCTTAGTTGATTGGAGAGATTCTAATGTTGTTGACTAGTATCAACCACAACATTCGACTTTAGCACATTCATTGGAGTGGATTATGGTCTATCATTTTGATGTCATGCTTCATTGACTTGTCATCTTTTATGGTTTTTTGTAGATTTTCTACAACATGGTGGATCTCACAATTTCTTAGCAGTTGCCTTTCTTTCTTCTTCTTTGATATATTGTATTTTGAGGTTTTTTTTACCATGAGGTTTTCCCTCTTTCCTCTATTTTTCACTGTTCATTCTTTGATGCATTGTAAAATAGGTACCTAACATGGCCTTGGTTATCGGGACCCATTGACATCTACACCCGAGTAGTGTTTTGTAATAAACATAATTGGTTATTACAAATGTTATACATATTAATTTATTAATTACTAATTATAGGTTAATTAGCTTTAATTATTATTTATTAAATGACATGTCTCTTCCCCCATGAACCATATTTAATATTTATTTAGTAATTATTTATTAAATTATTAATTATTTAAAAATAAACATGTCTATTCCCCCATTGGCCATATTTAATATGGTGAATTCTCTGTATTCATCATCATTCAATAACTCCATATATTCTTTATTAATTAAGATTCCAACATACAAGTGTTTTCCCTTACAAGTGGTGTCAGAGATCTAGTCGTCCTTGATCTCAGCTGCTCCTTCGTCCATGCCTTCTCAGGCATGTGGCCAAATTGTTCAAGTTTTCTTAGTCCTCTTTATTGAAAATGAAAAAGAAAAAAAACAAAAACAAAAAAAAGAAGTTAAAAAAAAGAGAGAAAGGAAGAAGATCCGATAAAAAAGGAGAAAGATGAAACGAAAACAGAAAAAATGAAACACAACATAAGGTTTTATAAAACCAACCCTTGGTACATCTACCCTAGATTCCACTCCATCCCTTCGTTCCATTTCCCAAATAGGGCTTAAAACCCTAATATCCTCCATTATTCAAATATAAATATAATATTAAAAACAAAATTATTATTATCATTAATAATAACTATTATTTTAATATTAATATTCTTAACCCCTTCTAAAACTATTAAAATTTAATAATAATAGTATTATTACCATATTAATCATAAATTATTATTATAATTATTATTTTAATAGTTAAAATTCTACAAATAATTTATGAGGCTAGACCAAAATTCTTTTTGGATCACCATATTTCCCTCTTTTAATAAGATTATTATTAAACACTTCCAAAAATCTAAAAGAAATGAAAAAATGAAGCCAACGACATAAAATGTAGCAAGACTGAATAAATAAAAAGCAAGGTGTTTGAAGACATAAAAATAATCCATCGTAAAGAAAAGGAACTATATGTATAACTAAAAACAATGATATTAGAAATAAAAGAATATTCTAAGAAGATTTTCAAACAAAGAAAATACATACGCACATGAATCCTACTCCTCAAGTGAGTTGAAGGCATAAGAAGTAGTTATGATATCTCACTTTTCAAGCAAGGGAAAGTAGGAAGAAACATTAGATGATATTGATCAAGGACAACTTAAGATTTCTTTGGTACCTACGACAGAAGAAGAGGTTACGACTACTGGATTTTCAAGTAAGGAAGAGTTGGAAACTAATTCTGTACTCACAACAGAAGAAGTACAAAAAAATCATACATTGACAACTTACACTCCCCCCACAGAAGGTCCAGAGAGTTAGACGAAAGAAAGAATAAGAACCAACGTCCCAAGTACAAGACTCAAAACTCGATGTTGCACCATAAATATGCACAAGTTCCAGAAATTCTTTATAGCCTCATACATAATACAAAAATGATTCACATAAATCGACCATCCTACAAAACTATAAAATCAAGGAGAATGGCTTGTAAAGTTCCAGAACAAAGTCAAATTTCAAACCTGCTTGGACTCCAAACCAAAGCCAAAGACATGATAAAGAAGTTGATAACAAGGACGATGAAACCTAAGATGTACTGGACAAGGATAAAGGGTTGAGTATGAAAGATCACAATAACCTTTAAAGAAAAATTAGTTGAGAACAACAATAACAAAGAGATAGATACATCCAATATCGAGAATCATGTTGCCAATTTCAATTGTAAAGAAAATGGTGATCTCATAGATTGTAATAATAAAGCACCAAATACTGATGAACGCGAAGTTGGTGTTAATGACTATTTTGAAATAATTGAAGTTTTAGAATGATACAACGATGAAAATAAAAGCACTTAATATGGCCATGATCATGATAATGTAGAAGAAGAAATCCCATAAGATTATTTAGCACATGAAGAGATAAACATTCTACAGGTTGTCGCAACTCAGTATGTTCGAGAATCTCAAGATCAAATGGTTCCCAAGGAAAAATTGGAGTCAATATCATCACTTAAATACAAGGAAATGAATAATTTGAAAAATCTGAATCAACCCCAAAATATTGAAACAAAATCATTAAAGGGTGCTTCATCCTTAAAAGTACGTGACAAAACTACAAATGAAGACACCTTAACCAATGAGATTGAATTGAAAAAGATGTTAGTATTTTCCAGTACAGTTAAGGAGACCATAACAAGTGTAACTAAAGATCCAACCATGTTTGAAGATCCATCTATCAAAGAAACTATATGTCCAATAGACATTAGCATCATACCAAAGCATGCTAAAATATTATGTTTTTATTTACATAATCATATGCATAACGAGATTTGAATGGAAATGTGACCAATTGTTTCGAGAACTACTAAATCGTGGTATTGTTATCTGAAACAAATCACTAAAGAAGTATTGTTTGTCATCAATCCTAGAAGACTCTCTGTTTTCGCAGTTAATTATGCAAAATTTAAGATTCATGAATGAATCTTTTCAAGGAAGGATGACTTGTAATAAAACTAATTGGTTATTATGAACGGTATACATATTAATTTATTAATGAGTAGTTACATGTTAATTGGTTATTAATTATTAATTATTATTTATTGCGTTGAGAGGCGCTCTACAGTCCAGTATGGGGGAGATCTTGTAACATTATGTAACGTTCCTCTTATAAATGTCAGCCATAAAAAATAAATTTTTTACTTATCCTCCAAAAATAAATGTTAGCCACAAAAACAACCTAAAATGGGGGAGATGTTGTAATGCTCCTACCTAACAAAACGATAAAAAATAAAAAAATTAATTATTGACAAAAAAAAATGTCGGTGAGAAAAACAACACAATATGGGGGAGATGTTGTAATGTTCCTACTTAACAAAAGAATAAAAAATAAAAAATTGAACTATCTGCAAAAAAAATATTGGTTGTGCACATGGTTTTAAAACCATGTGCAGTGCCTCCTAAACAACCCATGGTTTATGAGGGCCTTGCAAATGGTTTTAAAACCATATGAAAGGCCTCCTAAACAACCCATGGTTTTATTGTGCACATGGTTTAGGAGGTTGTTGCAAATGGTTTTAAGACCATGTGCAAGGCCTCCTAAACAACCCATGGTTTTAGCAGAGCCTTGCACATGGTTTTAAAACCATGTATGGGGGAGATGTTGTAATGTTCTTTCCTAACAAAATAAAAAATAATAAAAACTATTATATATCGGCCATAAATAGTATTAAATATTAATAATAAAAATATTATATGTCAACCTTAAATAAAAAGATGTGTCTTTTGGTTTGAATCACACCAAAGCTGAAAGTTGAGTGCAATACTTAAGAAGAGGTTTTCACCTCCAAATATTTGATCCCTCTCGGCGCTTGATAGAGCCTAGGATTTGGATCTATGGTGGTTAAATGACATGTCTATTTATAAATATACAAGTCTCTTCCCCCATCAACCATATTTTATATGGTCCATTCTTTGTATTCATCATCATTCAATAATTCAAAATACATATTTATTAAATAAGATTTTATCATGTAACGTGTTCTCTTACGTGTTCAGGGGGGTGTTGGACATATTAAACACTCCATAAATCACAAAGTTGTTTTTACTACATAAATCCATGCAAGTTGATTTTGCTACTTTGATTGTATAGATCCATGCGACCTCCATAAAGCATGGATTTTATTGAGTGTCTAAAATATCTCTAGAATCACGACTATGGCATATATCATGAGTAATTTTACTCATTCTAAAAAAAATACAATTCATTCTTTCTCTCAAGTTTGTCTCACTTCTCTTCTCTCTCTTGCAAGTTTTGTATGATTTTTCTACTAGCTAGGTTCAATGTGAAAACTTCACAACACTCAATTCCCACTCTATTCAAACATATTCAAATCCCTCTTCTTTTTATATGGCATCTAGTATTTCTAAGTGTGAGGCCATCTCGTTTTGTAAGTTGCTTATTGGATTATTTGATTAGGAGTTGGATGCACAATGATTTACCATGACAATTAGATCTGTATCAAACTCTTTGATAATCATGTTTCATTATAGGTCCAAGAACATTGAGATCATAAATCAATTCATTTGAGACAAGATTTAGATAGGATCATAAATCTCTAGTATTTACCCACATATTAACAAGTTGTTTATATTCTGACCAAGCCCTTAGAAAAGGGAAGTGCTCAAAGAAAAACTTAGATTGGTGTAGAATTCTTTATTCACCAAGAGAGTCTGTTAAAGAATGTAGTTTGGATAGGGATTCAACACAGGTTCATTGTGAACATGCTAGAAGTAGTTTGAGTTAATTGCATTTTGTAATTCACATTATGAATAAGGAGAAAGTCTTATATTTAGTTCTTGAGTCTAATAAAGTTCATTTTTATACATTAGTGATTTAAATTAATGTGAATCATACATCTCACTTATAGATTAGTGTTTTGATAGATTAGGGTTTCAATTCAAGTATAGCGTTAGGTCAAGATAGATGGTTTATTACACACAAAAGAAAATATAATACAAGTTTTGTTAGACATTGAGTTATTTCATCAGATGACGAGGTTTAGAGCACAGGAGAGGAGCTATAATTTGGAAGAAGGCCTAATTTTTAGGAAAATGACAAGCTTAGTTGATCATGATTCCTGCAAACACTAATAGTGATCATCCAACCATAAGGAAAGTTTTTCTCCAATGATTTTTGGGCACCTTTAAGCAGTGCATTTGTCTCTATGTAAATACCAACACAACCAACACAACCATATCAACCATCCACTCTTCTGGTTAAGTCTCCATATCAACCATTCACAAACCCAATAAAAGAGAAAATGAACTCCCATTTTGCTTACTAGCATGAATCTCCATGTATCACTTCTCAATGATGAAGTAAATATTACTTGGAAAGTGATCAAGGAACTTGATCCAACATGATCGTTGATAATTATTTATGTTTTCCTACCGAACCATCTAACTCCATAGAGTCTCGATTGAATCCCAAAGTCACATGTGCCCTAGCATGAGATCCTCCCCCCTATCTAGATACCATACCTCTAACATGTACAAAAACATGAAACAAGGTAGACATATGAAATTTAAACAGGTTTGAGAATCAACAATGATTGTGAAAATAGGAACAACCTAAGTAAGGTCGACGAGTTTCAAAATTAGAATAATGGTAAACAAAATTTTAAAGTTTAAAACTGCTTTTAAGTTCCAAAATTTCAACTTTTATGATCAAGTTTCCAAAATATAATTACCATTTGATTAACCATAGTTCCAAATCCAATTTCACAATCACATTTCCAAATTCCAGCAACCATTTGATTAAGCACAGTTCTAAATCTAGATCCCTTAATTCTAATAACTCAACTACATTAATTATAAAGTAGTGAAAAAATGATTAATCCATTCTAATTCTAATTTATGATCATCCGATGGGAAATTTTATTTCAAATTATGTTATTGCATTCTCTATTAATACATTACTTATTCACCTTACACATAGAATGGTTAGGATTTGACAAGGAATAGTTGTCAAGCTATGTTAACCATTTGAATCATGTTGTGAGCATATTTCAACTATGATAGCCTGTCGAAACACAAGCATCATTAATGCATTTATTTACCACAACGATACTAGCTTACCACAATAGATTGTCAATTAATGCGTTATTTTCTACCATGCTACCAACTTACTAGAGGTGATTGTCAAATAATGCTAAGTGCTTAGGGTTGCATTGTGCATCATAGGTGATTAATCATTATAACCTTGTGGCAAAGAGTGGAAACATACAGACTCTTGGTGTTTATGGATCACATTTGTCAATATACATATTTTCCATCAAATCACCTTATTTTGAGATGTTTTCTCATTCAAACCCCTTCATTTTGGACAAGTTTTCTAACCAAAAATCGAAACATAAATCTATAACAAAAGAGTGTGTACAACTTTGACTTCCATATGTCACACACTGTTTTCTGAGAGTTTGACAATCTTGTTGTACAATTCTCCTCCATTAGTATCTTGATGTACAATCTCATTCAATTTTGCTCCAAGCCTCCACACTCTTGAACTATCCACTATTGATGAAATCACGAGTCCATGGCTAGTAGCGCAACTAACTTACATCATAGCACATGTCCCATCCAACAAGTGATAATTGTTGCATACGACACAGGTTTGCAAAACATGGTTTTGGAGTTTGAACCGTGAAAGAAGACTTGAGGTCCTCGTGACAATTATGAAGAAAAATCCCATGTGCAAATCTAAGAAAAGGGATGAGCTATTATGAAAGGAAGACTAGTAATGAAAATGCAACCATCCTATGATCCTAGGAAATGAGAATTTAAGTCTTCTTCCCAAATGTAACCATATTAGATCATATCAATTATATTATCAATAATAACCCACATATGCTTAATTAAAACTAGTGTAATTGTATAGTTCATCTATATCCAAACCACATAATTATAGTTCTAATAAATTTTATAAAATCAATACAACAATTGCAAAGTCACACGGTAACAAAAAAATCAACTATTATAGTATTGAAACAAATTAATACATATTAAAAATGTTATTTTTATTTAATTGTTTTTATAATTAAATTATATTGGAATGAAAAATAATTATACACTTGGATTTCCAACAAAGAGTTTTCACTATTGATTTTATTAGAGGCTTAAATTTGCTGCACAATTCTAGCCAAGTATGAATTTAGATTTGAGTTAATCATATTGTGGTTCATAAATTGTGGTTGTGGATGTGTTTGGAGTTGAACATTGAGCAACTCGATGGAGCTACATGTAAGTGGAAATAACATTCAAACTTAATTTTAAATGTTTTAAGATTTCATTCTAATTTAAATTTTGGTAAATAATGTTGATGAAATATGTGGTAAACTTCATTGAGCTTCTTCTTTGTTGCTTCCCAATAATCTAATAATCTATTCTCAATCATCTAAATATTTGATTGGTAAAATTTGAAGTATCCCTTTGAATAATGGCCAATTTCATTATTGAACAAAATTAATTTTTTTGTATGGCAAAAATGGTTGTGCCCTATTAAATTTTTTTGTATGGCAAAAAATTGTTGTGCCCTTTATAAAATAGGTCAGAGGGGCATTGAAGGCTAAAGCTATTATCGATTCCGGTGAATGCCACATATTTTTAAATAACCAAAAATGAATCAAAACATAAAATCATGTAGTAATTTAGTTTTAAGAAACAAGTTTAACCACTCATCTATAAAGGAAGGAAAATCTATTGTTTAAAATAAAGAAATGGAAATATGCATTAAAGACTCATCACAATTTGGGAATCTATAATCCTTGAATTGGAACAGACAAATAGTCTTGACGATTGAATCATTTATTATTTCTAATCCTTTTGAATGGTAAACGATTTTAACTAACCAAAATAAATACATCCCAATAATTAAATAAAGAAAAAAAGATGTTGGGAATCATCATTTACTTTATTTCAAGACTTCCTTCATCCTATTATACTCCACATATTTTTAAATGCAAGCCTGATTTGATTCCAACCAAGAACCCCATGTGACGCATGGATTGTCCATTGAATACCAAATATAATGCAATGTTGAAAATCAAATCTCATCGTACATTCTGATTAATATATGAACCTGGTTTTCAACGTGATGTGATTTGTCTACAAAGCTAGAAATAAAACAAATATACATTCATTCCTTCAATCAATTCCATTTGCATCTAAAGTCCTTCAATCGGCTAGCAAGGACGAACTACATCCCGTTGAAAAATGGGGAACCCTAAATTCTAATTTTTTATCCTACGAGTTCAGAAGACAAATTACATCGCGTTGAAAGTGGTGAACCCTAAATTCTAATTTCTGGTCCTACGAATTTATAGCTACACCTTTCGATATCCGAGCCGAAAGGCTGACCTCAATTGTCAATTTGCCATGCAAAAATGCAGATGTTACATAAACTTCCACCGATGTAACCATAAGCTTTGAGTTCTTAAAATCCCCCGAATCCCTCAAAACAAACCTTTTATCTACTCTTTAACCTGCAAAATTTATTTTTGAGTGAGACTTTTGGTTATTCCCTAGGCAAGTGCAGGGCACACTTGTATTTGGAGAGGCAAGAATTTTCACTGGAGAATAAGTTTAGCACAAAGCATCCAAGGAGTTTAGAACTGGTGAGTGTTTTAATGGTGAGTGTTTTAACAGTACAACCATTCACCGTTTAAGTTTAGCGTACTTTAACTTCTATAAACAAATTAAATAAAAACTTCCAAAAATATCACATCATTGTCATCCATTTGATCACAATTGTTTCGCAATAACCAGCCTGTTGCCAGGATTTAATTCATAGGCTGCTGCCCAGCACATGGTTGGATCTCAAGCTGTTTGAGATCCAATATCCTGCTGGACAGGGAGATCTCATTAAAACCTGCACAACAAGCTGATTAATTTTGGTCTCTTTTGATGGTAAACAACTTTTTACTGTCACTCAAGAATATGTTTATCCCAAAACAAAAAAGAATGAAAATCCATCATATCACGCATCATTCACTGTCACTCAAGAATATGTTTATCCCAAAACAAAAAAGAATGAAAATCCATCATATCACGCATCATTCACTGTCAACCATTGTTCTCCATTTGCAGCAACTTTCTTGAATTTGTTGAAAATCTACAACTACACCAATCAACGATATCCGTTCCCCACAAAAAGAAATCTAGAGAAAATCATAAGGTACCCTACTTTTCATATCACGCTTCATTGACTGTCAACCATAGTCCTCACTCCTCACAATTCTTTTAACGTTACATGAATTCACCTCATCATTCTTTGATTGTCAGCCTTTCATCGCTATCTAATTTTGACGTTTTGCATTATGCTCTGTTATATCCAGTTGTGACTGTACTGCTCGAAGCCTTTTAGAGGAGATAGATATATACAACTGGCCCTAAATTTTAAAAGCCACAAGATCAACCAAATGTATAGTGCAAATCAGACCCAATCTACAAATACTGTGGAACGATCTTGAACCGTATGCAGTGGTATCAAAGTAACCCAATTTTTTAGTTGTAATTCTCGGACATAATTCGCAATTTGAATTAATAGCTCTTAAATCAAAAGGAAAACCAATGAAATTAAATTTTTGTTGTAAGATATAGCGTTGTTATTTTCTAATTGAATTGTAAGGAAGCTTCTCCACCTTTTTTATGATATTAGAAAAAAATTACTTTCTCCTCTTGATATAGATTTGACACATTACATTTAATAAAATATTAAATTATTTACAATGCTGAATTTATTATAAACTTTAAAACCAAAAATTTTACATCCTTCCAAATATACATTCTCAATATTTAATAGCTGTGGATGGCCCTGACACTACTATACTATTCCTGTACAAAGTGACTTCAACACTGAAGGCGATAATCATAAATTTGCTTCAATTTTTTCTGAGCGGCTCCCAGAATCTTGTTGGAGACTTTGCACGGTCCATCGTTATGGAATTATCAAAATTTTTAATATATAATTTATTGTTACTAAAATATGTTTAAAATTCATGGATTTGTTTTATCAAACTGGCTTGGGGTCATTTCTGCTGCCAAGATCTATATGATTGGCATTGTTTCGAAACTAAATTTGGGTTTCAAAATTATTATCTTTCCACAAAGCTGTGCAACATCTTCTAAATTTTAAATTATAATGGGATGCGTTTCATGTTAAATAAATCATTCAAATATGAATCTAGTTTTTTAGGTTTTTATTATAAAGCATTGATCTATGATATTTATGTATATAATAAATTCAAAATTAATTCATGATAATTATAAATAATAAATTCAAAATTAAATTACATTTATAGATAATTAAAGTTAACCAGAAAAACGTTCTTATAGTATCCTTGATTTGGTTTTGATATTAATCTATATAACATTTTTATAAATAAATGATAATCTCAATATAGCTTCCACCATAAACAATGGTAAACATATATATTTAAACAAGTAAACCAGATCAGCCTACTTCAATTTTTTCAATCCATGAAAGATTCCAACTAAAATAGACTAGGCTGCTTGTAATTTTTCAATCTGTTAAAAGATTCGCCCCCATTACGAATAAACAATGTTGGACGAGTATACGCAGAGCAGCAATTGAATTCATAAACGCAATTGCAGTTACAGTATGAGACGCATAGATCCTGTCATAATATAGCTGAAGGAAGTTCTGTTGGTGTGCCCATTTGTGTGGTGGTGATTCATAGAGCGTATTAGATTGAAATTGCTCATTAGGAGAGAAATATGTTTGATTTAATTATGATCTTTTTAAGAAGAAAGGGTATATTTGATTTTGAACTCTGAAAGTTTTAAATAGGCGTTAGCTTTTCACCCGACCATTTGTATAGCACCTTATTTGTGTGAGCTGTCACATCCGACACTGCTGATCATCCAATTAGTACAAGTAGTCTGGTGGAAAGCTAACACCTTTTAAATATACAAAAATTATGTTAATATTTGTATTTTATACAAAATTTCTTTTTATATTATTTGGAAGGAAGTTAATTGAAGTATATAATAAAAAAATTGAATATATATATGTTTATGGAAATTTCAACTAGTTGATTAGGAAATATTTATATTATATATATGAAATGTTTTAATGATAAAGAATGTAAAATATAAAGAAAATTTAGTAAAAATATATATATTTTTATATTAAAAAAAATTATAAAAATATTTTATGGAGAAATAATTCGATACTATTTTATAATCATCCTTGACTAATCCCTACATCACTTAAAAGGATGTTCAGACACGAATGAATACATGTCACCTTAATTCATTAATTGAAGC
Source organism: Pseudotsuga menziesii (assembly GCA_001517045.1). Classification (NCBI taxonomy): domain Eukaryota; kingdom Viridiplantae; phylum Streptophyta; class Pinopsida; order Pinales; family Pinaceae; genus Pseudotsuga; species Pseudotsuga menziesii. Next base: position 41,323 of record LPNX010210152.1, read on the forward strand.
AAGCAAGAAGCAAGATATAAACCTATGCAACTACTTACTCAAAACCGGAAATCATTAAAACCTTATCATTATTAGAAAATTCAAAAAAGAATCCACATTATGTGATGCAACACTATTGTGCAAGGATTTAGAAATCAACTTTATTACTCAGACTCAACTTTATTACTAAGACTGAAGTTGAAGTTGGTTAGTTCACATGTTAGTGTTTTTGTTTCACTAAGAATGTTTCAATATTTTTTAACTAGAAAAATAAATATTTTAAAAGTAGAAAAATAAATAATCTTTATACATAAATATAAAAATATATATTATTAAGAGTATAAATATGTGTCATTAAGAATGGATTGTTTTATGGTCATTGTAAGAATACATGGCAATATTAATATACATAATTGAATTGAATGGCATAGAAAAATAACTTTAAAAATTAATACATGGGAGTCAAGTCTTCCATAGACTAATCGATTACATATCATTGCTAAGAGTATGGATGAGTGTGGAAACTTGTACGATGATATAATTTTGACTATGATATGAAATGTGAAGTTTATTTGATTAAGGAGAAGATATCGATAACTAGTTCGAGGAGTTGAGGAATGGCAAAAACCCTAGTTTTTTGAGATGATATTGGTAAGTTTTATCGGCTCTTGTGCTCTATTTCATTTCTTGTTTTGGGTTTGGAGCTATCTACTGGTATCTGCGTGCTCTCATGGTTGTGAGGCGCTATCTTTCTGGTTTCTTGTTGATGATTTTTCTAGGCTTGGTGACATGGTTTATGTTGGTCGAGGGTTTTTGGGGTGCTGGTAGGTGTGTGTTGTTGTCGTGCCTTTCTGATTGGAGTCCATTCCATCTGATTGATGGACCTAGTACCAACCAGTATAAAAAGTGGCAAGTTTTCTCTTCCGTTTTTTGTTGGGTGTGTTTGTCTTGTCGGTTTTTTTATTGCTTGATTATTTCTTTTTCGTGTGGTGTCTCGTTTCTCGAGTGGTTTCGGTTTTGTTTGCTCTACATGCTGGATGATGTGTGGGGGGGGGTTCGTACGAACCCTTGGGCGAAGGTTTCCTTTGTCAAATCCATTCCTTCTGGAGCTGACAGGAATGTTCAGGGGGTGCAACATGCTGGCTATGTGTCGGAGGATGGTGGTCCATTGTCCTCGCATCCTCAGGTGGGTTTCGGTCCATGGGTAGACAAGGGGTTTAGGGTTTTTAGTTCTTGACATGCTCCTTGTCTTTGTTTTGAAAAGGTTAAGGGTGTTCGACCGGTGTGCATTCTTGGTAATGACGTGACATTGTGGAGTCCCTTTTGCAAAGGGCCCTAGGAGACACGTTTGAATATATCAAACTTAACAGGGATGACATTCTAGATAGGATTTGTGTGGTTTGGAAACTGATTATTAGGTTAATTCCTCACGTCATTCTTTTGGCTAATGGGTGGATCATTTTCCAGTTTTTATCTGAAGAGGATCGCGAGGTTATCAAAATCCAGTTTTGGGTCATTGGAAAAGGATCTCTAGTTCTAGGTCGTTGACATGTGGGTTTTGACCCATGGAATGAGAAGCCGGTTAAGAGGCATTTGTGGGTCATCTTACCCGATTTTCTTGCTTCACTGCTGGAATCTGAAAGGTTTTATGGAGATTGTGAATGCCCTAGGGAAATTTGTTCTTATGGAGGATGACCAACTGGTGGGTTTCGAACGTGTCTCGCCTAGGGTTTTGGTGGAGATGGATGTGGGTGAGGGATTACCTGCAAAGTCTCAAGTCCTTTGGGAAGGCGGTTCTTTTATACAACTTCTAGACTACTGGTGCACTCCTTTATGTTGTCACAATTGTCGTGCCGCAAGACATTTGAAGGACAGGTGTCCGAGGATCTTTGTGAATCTAGTTGAGCAACCGACTATTTTTGAGGCGGTCTTAGGTATGGAATGTGACCTTAATTCCTTTGCCATTAGACAAGGATTCAACCATCTCTTTTGTGGGTAATTTTGCATAGTTTGCCCCTATTCTACTGAATTTTATTTCTGTAGTTGATATCCTGGATACCTTGGCCATTTTAGATAAGGGTGGGGGTGGGGAATATTTTTCTCCTATTCCTGGGGAGATGGAAGGCTAGGGTGAGGGTTCCTCTGATGGAGACCCATTGGTTAGTGGTAATACAGAGTGTGTGTCCTCTTCTGAGCTTTGGTTGGACCACTCATTCATTGAACCCTTACCTCAATCTGTGGATATTTTCGGCAATCATGTCCTTACTCTAGTAAGTTTATCTGAGACTCCCCTTTTACTCATCAAGACTTTCCTCCTTTATGTCATCTCCCTATTTATCCCTTGGATATTTCCCTTTCCTCCTCGCCTATTTCTGATGCATCTCTGGATAAAGGCTCGCTGGTTAACTCTTCTGTGATTTTGTCTCCGTTTAGGACTGCTTGTATTCCTATTTTCTCGGTGGAGGAGTCATTGGATTCTAACATTTTCCAAATTTCATCGATTAGGGTTGTGAATGTGTCTATCCGTAAGCATAGGAAACCTAAAAAGGGGAGGGAGAGTTGTAAATTTGTGAAGGATAATATCCGAACCTCCTCGGGTGTCAATCCTCAGGTAGTTCCTCTTTCTTAAAGGGGTCTTCCCTAGTCCCCTAGTTCTGGTTCTCTTCCACATTACTGGGCTCTTAGAGATTTGGCCTTGATTGATGTTATTAAATGATTTTCACAACCTTCAATTTGAGAGAGCTTTGCAGCAGCTCCAAAATATTTGCACTCTAGAGACTTATTGATTTTCACCATGTGGACAATGTGTTGTTACAAGAAATGATAATCTCGTCCTTTAATGCTTGTGATTTATTTTTGTGATTAATGTTGGGCTGGAGGGTTAGTTCCCTGGATGCTGATGGTTTATTTGGTGGTACCTTGGTGGCTTGGAATCCTTCAGTGGCTGATTTGAAATCCTTTTCAACTTGTGCAGGTATTATGTTTTTTGGGCATATGAAGGGTTTTGAGGATCCGATTATTATTTTGAATATTTGTGGACCCTTAAGTGCCAAAAAACCATTTTGGGATTGTCTTCATGCCTTGAGTTTACTTCAAGTTCCTAATTTGATCCAGACTGGGGACCTCAACTTTACTCTTTCTTCGAGTGAGGTTTAGGGTGTAGGTCACTCAGTGGACCCTCTTGCAGAGTATTTTACTAATCTTTTTGATGAAGTTCATTTGACTGATATTATCCCTGCAGTTTTAGCTCCAACATGGTCAAATGGTCGTTGTGGCAGTGGGGGTATTGCTAAGTGCATGGATCATTTTCTTATGTCTGATGGTTTATGTGAGCTTCTTGGAAAATTCAGATTGTGGTCCTTTTCTTGTTGGGTTGTTGGATCACCGACAATGTTTCTTCAATTGGATTTTGATAATTCTTATTGTTATTATCCATTTAAATTCAACCCTTCTTGGTATCTGATGAGGACTTTAACCAGTTGATTTAGGAGAAATGGGCCTCTGTTTACTCAGTGGCTCCTTGTCACCTCAGTTCCATGAACAACCTTTTGTGGATTCTGGACAAACTTAGATTGGAGGTCATTTGTTGGGAAAGAAATAAGAATAAAGCTATCAATATATATTTGGGCGAAATCGATGAAGAAATTCAACATTTATTTGGGGAAGTTGATGAGCATTTTTTCTCTATGGAAAGGAAGCATGATTTGTTTAACCTGGAATCTTTGTGACATAAATTACTGCAGTTCATAAAGAAGAAACTTTTCGACATAAGACGAGGGCTATCTGGATAAAGGCCGGTGATGATAATACAAAATATTTTCATAATTTATCCAACATGCGATGTATTACTAATGCGATTTCGGAGGCCACTGGTGTGGGTTTTAATGTGGTCTATGATAATAAATCAATTCAGATGGTGACGAAATCTCATTTTCAAGATGTTTATTCTTCCGAGGGTGGTTTGATCATTTCTCATAAATTGCATGTTATTAGGCATTCTCCTCGTCTTTTTATCAGGATGACTATGATGGGGGTGTTATATTTGAATCCGCGGTTCTTGAGACGTTCAAATACTTTAAGAAAGACAAGAGCCCGGGTCCAGATGGGTGAATGGTGGAATTTTTTTTCTCCATTTATTCAATTTGTTGGGAAGGAATGTGATTGCGGCTATTGAGGATACTCGACGTTCTGGTGTAATCGAGGAGGAATTAAACTCTACGAATATCAGTCTCATCCCTAAGATGGACTAGCTGATTTTTTTTAATGATTACCAACCTATTTATTTATGTAACCTTCTGTATAAAGTGGTGTCGAAGATTATTGCAGATAGACTAAAACCTGTTTTGGTTTAGGTGGTTTCTGCAGAACAATTCGGTTTCTTACCTGGCTAACAAATCTTGGATGCAGTAGACTTTGTTCAGGAAATTCCACATTCGATTAAGATGAAAAAAACTAGTTCTTTCATTCTTAAGTTAGACTTGGAAAAGGCGTACGATAAGATTGACTAGTCTTTCCTTCATCTTATCCTTTTGCAGGTTGGTCTTACACTTGCATCACTAATTGGACTATGTCCTGTGTTTCCTTGGCTAGTTTTTCCATTTTGGACAATGGTTCTTCGTCTCCTTCCTTTAAAAGTGCACATGGGATCACACAAAGCTTCCCATTATCTCCTTATATTTTTATTTTAACTATTGAAGGACTTAGTTATCTTTTTATGAAACTAAAAGAGGATGGTCGGCTCAAGGGGGTCAAAGTATCTAATGGTCATTTCTTGACTCATATCTTATTCGTGGTTGATTTTTTAATCTTTGGTGATGGTTCCTTTTCTGAGTGGTGTTTCATAAAGGAGTTGTTGAATTATTTCTGCTTGGCTTCAATATTATCTATCAACCTTCACAAATCCACCTTCAATTATAATTGCAGTGTGGAGTCTCTTTTGGATCAGATTGCTAGTTTATTTGCATTCAAGTTGTCGCACATTGATGATGGTTTGAAGTATTTGGGATACTTTCTAAAACCTAACTGTTATAAGAAGAAGGATTGGCATTGGATTGTTGTGAAGATTCAAAGGAAACTGGATGGATGGACATTATGATGGTAATCTCTAGGGGGGCATTTAATGCTTGTTACCTTTGTTCTTTAGTGTGTTCCGGTATTTTGGTTTTCTTTGCTCCATATTCTGTAAGTCGCGACTCCTATTATTCAAAGACTTATTTTTGGTTTTCTTTGGAGGGGTAAACATCAGGAAGCTAAGTATCATTTGTCAAGGTGGGAGAGTCTCTCCAAGACCAAAGAAACTGGTGGTTGGGGGATTAAACATTTGAGTCAGTTTAATAATTTTCTGTGTGCTAAAAGTCTCTAGCGAGCTCTTAATATTGATGGTTTGTGGGGGAGGATTATTAGATGAAAGTATTTAAGGAGGCTCCCTGTTTCTTCTTGGCTAAGATCTAGTCAGACTCGAGACGCAAATGGGTCTGCAATTTTGTGAAGTCTTCTGTGGACTTTATCGATTATTGTTTCTAACCTTTGTTAGAAGGTGCGTAGACACAATCGTATATTTGTAGGAATTGATATGATTGTGGGGTTGGGGGAAAATTTTACTCTCTCTTGGTGCTTGATTGGCCATCTGCAGGCTAACAACATTTTTGCTCTCAAGCACATTTTTTTGGTGGAGGGGGTTTTGAGGCGTCAGCGGTTATCTTCACGAGACCTCAATATCTAGGGGGAATTGGATCTGGAATGGAATGCTTTTATCAATGGTAAGATTTTTGCAGGTATTTCTTTGACAAACGATAGTGATCAACTTGTCTGGGATTTTAATAAGAGGTTTAGCTGTGTAACGACGAATTTGGCCTATAGCTATCTTATTAAGACTCATTTGGTTTTTCTGCCTTCGTGGTGGTCCTCAAGATTGTGGGATGGTAAGATTCCCTTAAAAATTAAGTGTTTTGGATGGTTGTGCATTTACCATAAGATGTTGACCTCACATTCTCTTCATAAATAGGGTTTTCAAGGTCCGGGTCGTTGTTGCCTGTGTTGCAATGCTTTTGAAATAGTGGATCATGTGTTTGGCAAGTGTGTTTTCTTTCAAGCTATCTGGGTGAACTTCAGTGAGAACCTGCATTTGTGAGTAAAATGGGATAAGCTGAGTCTAGAAGAAAACATCTTGTTTTGGATAAAGACCACCACTTATTCGTTGGACTTCACTTTGGCCATTTTGTGGGTGGTTTGGAGAACCCATAACTTTGTCCTATTTCAGCAAGGGAGTGTTGATCCGATTGTGGCAAGCCTGAAGGCTTTAACTTATCTAAAAATTTATGGTTCTTTTCAAAACAAGGGAAGAGATCAAAGTGTCTCTTTTCCCATTTTAGCTCACCAAAATATTGTGGGTATCTTTGATGGTGCGGAGAAGCAAGGCATCTATGGGGTCGGGATTGTGATAAAGCTTCAACTTAAAACCTTTGTTACAGTTTAAGGATAGGGATTGGCAAAGGCACGAATACAGAGCCTTGAACTTTTAGCTCTTTGGGGCTTTCTTTGGTTTGCCAACGAGAAAGATTTTCATTCACTTTCGATCTTGGGTGATTTGAAATTTATTGTAGATTGGGAAAATGATACTCATCTCTTGCACACCATTGAGTTATCCCATTGGATCCGTCGATTCAAGAATCTCTTTGGCCTCTTTCAACAGATCTCTTTCAATCATATCTACCAGGAACTCAATACGGTGGATGATCGTCTTTCCAAGTAGGCGATTGGAGCAAGGAATGGGATTATTGAATGGGAACTCTAGATTAGAATTTGGTCACGTAATATTTATGTAGCTGTATTTACGTGAAAGTTTCTTTTCCTATTTTTTTGGCTGATTGTCGAGCTTAAGTTGGTTGTTCTCGAGATGCTCATGTTTGTATTGCTCGCTAATTAAGAAGGGGAATGTGCACGACTTATGTATGGAATTTGGATCTAACTCAATCAAATGCCTATATGGACTATTTTGTTTTCTCCCAGTGAGGATTTTTTGGACTTGTATTTATGACACAACTTTTTTAATATATAAAGTTGTATTTTACGTGTGAAAAAAAATGGTAGAGATTTTTCATAATAAGCTCTAGAGAAGTTGTCACTATCATCACTTATTTGATGATGGTTATTTTCATTTATTTGATGATGGTTATCATCACTTATTTGATGATGGTTAAATTCTCATCTATTTGATGACGGTTATCATTATTTATTTGATGATGTTTATTTTCACTTAGACTTCGCATATGCACTAAAACGAGTCTCGCCATAGTGCACTTGAGTATAATGTCAACGTAGCTAAAACCACAACTTCATACACATGAAGATTGAAAGGGGCTTCGCTCTATGCATACGTTTCAGTCACATTGTAATGTTTCTGTATTTAAATTCAAATTTTAAATGGAAAAATAATGTTAAAGAGCTTATTACGCGTGAATGCAACTTTTCTCGATGTACTTATTATTGTTCTCACAGTTTTCTTGATGTACTTTTCACCAATTTTATTAGAGACCTAGAACGCACCTCAATTGCGCCAAAGCTTGTTGGAAAACATTCATCATTACATATTAATGAACTTAGGGCGTGCTTGGAGCACACTTTTCTTGTCCATGAGGAGAGGCTAACTTATAGGTGCATTTTACAATCCAACAAAAAAATAATATATATATATTTGAGTATAACTATGGAACCATCATAAATCAATTTAATATCCATGTGAATTTAATATTCATTAAATTAATTAATTATAGTAAAAGTAAATATTTGTATTATAAATTTAAAATATACAAAGCTAATGTAAAACTCTTCCAATATCAACATACTTTTTTAAAGATTTAGACCAGATTAAATTTCTTAACATATAAAATGAACTTTAATTCTTTATTAGCAATTTAAGAAATTTGATCTTTATCTTTTCTTCAAAGAATTAAAAAGATTTTAAACTCATTTTTAAATTTAAAGTATATCTTAAATCTCCACTTCACTAAAATTATGAATTTGAATTTTTAAATAATATTATTCAAAACAAACAAACTCAAAATTTTAAATTAAAAAAATGGATGATATATGTAATACCAAATTCAAATGGGCAACTGTTCACTTTGCCACCCACCCGTCAAAAACTATCGCTAGCCGGAAGATAGATTACATCGTGATCAAACCAAACCCGATTTTCTTGCATTCCTCGAAGACCTTTGGACATTAAACTAAAAAAACTACGCTGAATTTTGATGCTAATATTACATTAACTTCCATTGATAAACTTTACATTTTGTAAAGCCCAAGTAGGGTTTACCTCTTCACTGTTCACACATCATTCAGGGATTTGGTCATACGTAATGCACTAGTAATACAATTGAGTAACTTCCACCGATCGACCCAGAGTGGACAAACCAACTAAGCCAATCAATTTTAACCCGAAACAAACTAAACAGAATTCTCAAGAAGATGAGAGGTACTGCTACCTCTCATATCTCATCATTCACTGCCAACGATTGTCCTCCATTTCCACATGAATAATTTGAACAAATGTCCTTCACTGTTTTATCACTTCACCTCATCTTTCTTTGGCTTTGGCTGTAGTGTTGTTGTGGTCAGCCTTTCTGAAAGCTATCAATATCTAACTTCAACTTTTTTGCACTATGCTCTGTTATGTCTAGCTATGACTGTACTGTTAGAAGCTTTTTGGCAGAGATATGATATATACAAGTGACCACAAACTATATATGCCAAAATGACAACCAAATATATAGTGCAACTGTGCAAGTCAGTACCACTATAATTCTCATACACCTGGTTTTCTCTTTCACATCTTTAGAATAGTGCAATAATGATTCAATTTCACAAATAGCAATCAAATGGATCTTCTTCACTTTCTTTTAGGTTAAAACTAATCCAATTACACACAAAATTTTGACATGAATATAAATTTACAATGATAAAATGAATCCAAGAATATTATATAAAACAATGTTACTAAAAACATGGACAATTTGAGGTGAAGACTGTTTTGACAGATTAAGGTTCAAACTTAAACTGCCCTATGCCTGGCAAGAAGGATGGCTTCACGATTCTAGCTCTTCTACAATAACTATCTCAGGTATTCTTGAGCTTTGCTAAAGAGAGATTGACCTGATAGAAACTTTTATTTTCAAGCAAATGTCATATTATTTTCTTTATGTTGTTCCTTTGGCATTTAAAACCGGAATTCAGTTTTTTTTTTCAATCAGATGGCAATTGAATCTCATTCAAAGCAGCTTTTCTAGCCTCAAAACATTGACCACAAACTTAGATTGGCTAACTTATTACAACTCAGGTTTGAAACCATAATTCCAAGGGAACTTAAATTTAGTGACGTGAAGTTCTCAGCTTTCATATTCTTGGTCCTTGTTAAATGATTCTCATATTCCTTAATGAATTTGATGGTTCAATAGTTACACCTTCCCTTGAAAATAACCTTTGAGGTTCCAAATGGTTTTAACGTTGTCAATAAAAAAAATAAAATGGAAAGTTGATCTTAGAATTTAATTTAAAATCTTAAATCTTATTTTAATTGAGCCATCGTTATTCCTATGAGAGTGTTAATATAAAAATTAACCTAATTGTAAATTTGATTATAATCAGTACCTATTAACATAGGATAGTGATTATAAAGGGAAGCATATCCCAAACTTTGACGTGAATTTTATTGTTTTGGTTGAACTTAAATTGATTTGAACAAAGAAAAAAATGAATAGGTCTCTCTTGGATCGCCTAGCCGTTCTGTCCCACCATGCCGAAACACTCTTCGGCTTCGCTCTGGTGTGGCGTTGGTTGCCATCTCGAAGATGAATACGAGGGGGATTGAAGCGGTCGCCCTCATATCTTTGTTGGAGAAGTCGATTGCGAAGCCTCACTTCTCTCTATTTGTGGAAAAAGCTTGAAGTGATTCGTGAGGTGAGACTTCGTGTAGGTGACCCACTATATAAAGATCTCGCTTTTGCTGAAAGGGGGCTCATTAACTCATTTATAGGATTATGGACGTCTTCAATGGATGTGTGCAAAAAAATTGGATGGTTAAATCAAAGGAAAACTTTCTACTTTTTAGTGGCCATAGTTTCAATGCTTTCATGATTGAGCTAAAGAAAGATAGAGATTTCATTTTCAAAAATTGATGTACCTTCAATAGTCCTAATTTGGGTTTGATGATTGCATTTTTTTTTAATAATGTTGAAATGATGACTCCTTGAGTAATGCCAACCAAAATATTGGCAAAGATCTATTTTTCTTGGACAAATCTGTTTGAGGCATGGCGAATTTAACATCACTCAAGCTAATATGGGCCTTTTTAGGCACCTTACAATGGACTTGTCCAAACTTTTTAAGTAGGTTTCTTCACATGCAATACTATGGGATACCCAAATACTATGAGCCTAAAACAATTAGTTGTAGACATACATTTGACTCTTTAACCGACTCAAGTTACCTAAAAGAATAGCATATCATAATTTCTCTTAGTAAAGAAATCAAGATCAACATCTATAACTAGAGACTCATTAAAAAGCTAGGCTACAAGCAACTTCTCTTCAAATGCAAGATCGACCATGGATATGGGAACTTTGCAAAATATTACAAGAAAGAAACACCAATCCCAACTCCAACAAACACAAAATAATAGTGGTAAGTAGTGAAGAAGTAAATGGGACCAAACCCAAATGTCCCTTCGACATCTTAGGACCCAAACGGAAAACCTACTTCCACTAGCAACATATTTGAAGCTCTCTTTTAACTAGAGGATCCACCTTCTCACCCCCTTCATTCCTCGGTTTCGTCTCATCCCATGCATGGTACCACATATGGTGCATGTGCTTTAGAGGGATATAAATCTTCAAAAGCTCATGAAATTGCACTTGTTGGAGATATTACACACTCCATAAAACATAAAGTTGCTTTTATTGCATAAAGCCATCTGACCTCCATAAACCATGGCTTTTACCAAGTGTCTAAGGTCTCTCTAGAATCACTACTATGGCGTATGTCATGAGTTATTATACTCATTCTAAAATAATACAATTCATTATTTCTCCCAAGCTTGTCTCACTTCTCTTCTCTCTCTCTCGCAAGCTTTATGTGATTTTTCTATTGGCTAGGTTCAATGTGAAAACTTGATATGGTATGAGAGATCTTGTTGCTAGGAGAAAGTGCATAGGAACTTTATTTCCAAGTTCAAGAGCAAGAGCATGGTGAATCCAAGGAAAAGTACACTAAGGGAGGAGCATGCTAGTTGTAAAATCTGAAAATGACCATGAACTTTCAAGAGGCACCATGAAATATACATACCATTTTAGAGGGCTTACCATAGCTTGTTTGAAAGGTATTTTTGCGATATCGAATGGGGTATTTGATTTATGTTTTTGGTTTGACATATATCTTCAATTGAAGTTGATAGGTATGCAACATTTTGTGATTACACGCACCTTGTATTTGTTGGAACTTGTGCAATTCAAAAGTTATTCTTATTATACTTGTACTGTATTTCCTTGTACCTCCTACGAGAAATTATATTGATGTGATTACTCATGTAAACTGTAGAAATAATCAATGTAAAAGCTGGGGAATATTAAGTAAAGAAAGGAATAAAATAAATATTTTTTTTTGTATTTCGCCAAGGTAGGTCGGCCAAGTCAATTAGACAAGTTGGCCCTGTTAGGGTAAAAGAAAATTTTTGTCATTTGTAAAAATAAGAGGGAAGTGCACCTCATTTAGTCATTTATCCAACACAATCAAGTTCACTCTCTTCTGGAGAAGTTCGTAGCAGAAGTGAGAAGGAGTGTCTTCTGGGATTTTATCTTGGAGAGACTTCTCTCTCTCTCTCTCTCTCTCTCTTCTACTATATTCTCATAAGTTATCATCGCTATAGGAAGGTTGCTGGGTTTTTTCATGACTCGGTTTCTTAGGATAAACTCTTGTGATCTTTGTTTCTGTGCTTTTTCTTTCTTCTAGAGATCTTGTTGTTTATTTTCAATTAAGTTATATTGTTATAATCTTGTAAAAACTAACATGGTATCAAAGCAGTTCTAAAAGAGGCCATTGCTGGAAGCTAGGGTTTGAACTTGCAAGGCCTTCCCTCATCTCTTAAGTAGAAAAAGAGCTATGGAAAGTTCGCTCTAGGGGAGGCACATATTGTGGTGAAGGAAAAATCAAATTTTGAGAAGTTTTATTTTTAACCTAATTTCATAGCTACAAAAATTAAGGTTTCAAGTTTTGTGCTAATCATGCTGCTATTTTGTCTCGACCTCAGCTTGCCTCAACTCACCTTGATAGGGTGCATCTACCTATGAGGTTAGTTTCTTTAAATTCAAAAGTTCACTTTTGACCTAACTCTTGCTAGGGTTTCTAGTTCAGATTTGTAGACAAGATGATTGGAATGAGGGTTGAAGATCGTCTTGACAAGGATACCAAATTCATGTCTTGGAAGCCTAGAGTTTTTCTCATCCTTGAAGAAGATGGTCTCTTGAATTTTTTCAATGAGAAAGTTCCAGAACTAGATGCCAAAGAAGACAAGTCTGAGTGGATGAAGTGTAAATCTAAAGCAAGAGGGATTCTGGTTGAATCAGTCAAGGATCACTTGGTTATGCAAGTATCAGAAAAAAAGACAACTACGAATATTTTCAAGACTCTAAAGAAGTTATATGAACACAGTAGTATCAATGTGACTCTCACATTGAGAAACCAACTATAAAATATGAAGATGATCAAGTCTGAATCAATCGCCTCATACTTCATGAGGATTACCGAACTTCAGGACAATCTAAGGACTAGTTGAGATCACAATGAAGATAAGGAGCTTGTCATGACCCCTCTAAATGTTCTTTCACCATATTGGGAGTCTTTCATCCAAACCATAAGTGGTCAAACCAAGCTACCCAAATTTGATAAATTATGGGAAGATTGCACTAAGGAAGAGATAGGGATTGCAACAACGAAAAGACTCCATGGTCCTCAAGTTGAGGGGAATAAAGCTTCCATTACTCATGCCAATAAAGGAAAGGGAAAAAGAAAGAAGTTTCACAAGCATAAGAACCAAGCTAGGAGACCAAGTTCTTCTCCATATCAGAGGGAAAAGAAGAAGTATTTATCACACATATAATGCCATAAGTGTAAGAAATATGGTCACTAATCAAACAAGTGTTTTAGTGCAAACAAGAGGAAGCATGAAGCTTCAATAACTGATGTGGAAGAAGGTAATCATCACAAGAAACAAAGAAATGAAGATTGTACAAAATTATTCTCCATATCAGCATTATCAGGTACTATTCCCATCACTAGTGATACATGGCTTATAGATAGTGGTGCTTCTAAACATATAACTGGTTATAAAGAGAATCTCTCAGAAGTTGTCAAGAAATAATATCATCCTCTTATTGTACTTGGAGATGATACCAACTACAATGTGAAAGTATTTGGATCTACCTCTCTTCAGTTAGAATCCAATGACTTACTACACCTGAATGATGTGCTCTATGTACCTGGTATGAAATAAATATTGTCTCCATCTATGCCTTAGAGGACAAGGGATATAGAGTTACATTTGCAGATGGAAATGTGCTTGCATGGAACAATAATTCTAGCATGAACACAACAAAAGCGATTGGTGTAAGAGAGTAGAGCTTGTATCGATTGAGCACCTTACCAGATAAGCTTTAGTCCATGATTCCACTAACATAAGTGAGTTATGGAACATAAGACTAGCTCATCTAAACTATTGAGCTCTCCTAGCATTAAGGAACATGCTAATAGGTCTACTAGTTATTCATGTAGACCATGATGGCATATGTAGAGGATGTTCACTTTGTAACAATACCAAGGGTTCCTTTCCAAAAAGTTAAAGCAGATCCAAGGGAATATTGGATCTAGTCCACTCTGGATTGTGCGGACCCATGACCGTTACTTCATTGGGTGGTTACAACTACTATGTAACATTTATTGATGACCACTCACAAAATACCTGGATATACTTTCTCAAGACCAAGGAATCTGAGGAATTACTCAGCAAGTTCAAATAATTCAAAGCACAAGTCGAGAATATGTCAGGAAGAAGGATTAAGATCATTATATCATACAATGGTGGAGAATATAACTCTACATAATTCAATGATTTCTGCAAGGAAGAAATAATTAAGAGGAAGCTCACATTTCCCTGCAACCCTCAACAAAATGGGGCTCCAAAAAGAAAGAGTAGAACAATTGTGGAGGTAGTCAAAGTCATGATACATGACCAGAGTCTACCATTGTTCTTATGGGAAGAAGCATCCAGAATAGTTGTTTATGTACAAAATGGAGGCCCTCATAAAATTTTGAAGAACATGATTCCTGAAGAAGCTTTCTAGGAGTGAAGCGTGAAGTGGGCCACCTTTGTATATTTGGATTTCTTTCTACATTCATGTGCCCAAGGATACAGAGATGAAGCTAGAACGTTCAAGAAAGAAGAAGAGAACATTAATGTGATTCAATGAGTATTTAAAGGATTACGGAATATACATCCCACGATCGAGGCAGATCGATGTCAGTAGGGATGTGACCTTTGAAGAAGAGATGCAGACATAAAAAGGAAGAGGATCTAATATGGAGATCGATGATGACGAAGATATGAGATCATTTCTCCCTCCTATAGTTAAGAGGGATATTGAAGAAAATAATGAACCGATCGATCCCATTTAGTATAGTTGATTCCGTTGATTCTCCCACAAATATGGCAGTAGGTTGGAAAAGGCCTACATGGTAACAACAAACATTGCAAGATGAATAGGGGCATGAATATCCACATGGTAGTTATCGAGAAAAAAATACCTCTGAGGTTCTCAAGCTATGTATCATTGATGAGTCACATCATTGAATCAGAACCTACCCATGTATGAAGAAGCATCCATACACCAAGCTTGGAAGGATGCCATGACGGATGAATTGCATCCCATCATGAAGAATGACATATGGTAGGTTGTACTAATACTTGAGGGGAAGTGAGTAGTAACTTACAAATGGATTTTCAAGATTAAACACGGAGTAGATGGTAGTGTGGAACGACAAAAGGCTAGATTTGTTGCCAGAGGATTCTCTCAGAAAGAGGGAATTGACTATCATGAAACATTTTATCTTGTGGCTTGATATACTTCCATCATAACAATTATCACTATTGCTTCAACTATGGGATGGAAGTTGCATCAGATGGATGTATAGGCCGCATTCGTCAATGGTATTATAGATGAATAAGTTTACATTGAAAAACTCGAAGGGTTTATTGCCCATGGTAAAAAGTCTCACGCATGTAAACTGAAAAAGGAATTATACGGACTCAAGAAAGCAGCTCATGATTGGTATGTATGTATAGACATATACCTAGTAAACTGGGGATTCACCAAGAGTGATGCAAATCACAACCTTTACTACAATATTGTGGATAATAAGCCTCTAATTTTGGTTTTGTATGTGGACAACTTGTTTCTCATTGGTAATGAGAAACTTATTGAATGGTGTAAGAAGAAGCTTGACCCTGAGTTTGAAATGAAGGACCTTGGATTAATGCATTACTTCTTGGAACTAGAAGTATGGAAGATATAGAAGGAAATTTTCCTAAGTCAGGGAAAATACACCATTGACATTTTGAAGAGATTCAGGATGTTGGTCTGCAAGTCCATGGCTACTTTGATGGATGCAAATCTAAATAAGTTGAGTGAATCTGCTTCAGATTTTTATTTGATTGATCCCACCATGTATTGTCAGTTGATTGGATCCGTAATGTATTTGACAAACACCATACCAGATAAATGTTGTGAACACTCTCATCTAGTTTATGAGTGATCCAAGGAAGATTCACTGGTTTACTGCAAAACATATTCTTAGATACTTATGTGGAAATGTGGGATATGGACTAAGATATGCTTCAGGATGTGATTTGACATTACAACGATTTTCTAATTCAGATTGGGTTGGATGTGCTGTAGACAGGAAGAGTAATTCCGAATGTTGCTTCAGTTTGGGTTGTGTAATAATTTATTTGTGTAGAAGGAAGAAGCCTTCAACAACACTCAACATTGCAGAGGCCGATTATATGGCTTCCAATACAGTAACATGACAATAAATATGGCTTCAAAAACTCCTTGCAATAATGTTTGGTCATATTCCAGGACCAATTGTGATTCACTGTGATAATTAGAGTTGTATACATATGTAAATGAATTCTGTATTTCACGATAAAATGAAGCATATAGAGATTCAAGATCACTATATTCATGATATGGTGTGAAAAGGTGCGGTCGAATTACAGTATGTTCCGACAGATGACAAGACTGCAAATATTCTTACCAAGCCTCTTCTTAGGACAAAGTTTAATTACTTTCATAGAAGACTTGGAGTAGAAGAAAATGCATCCCTCGTGGAGAGGGAAAGTTGAGATAGATGTATACATTGCTTTCACACTGGTGACTTGACTCATTCTGGATCTCAACCTCGTATGGGAGAAATCCCATTAACATTGTGAAATGGGTAGGTAGCATATGGTCATGTACACTAGTGACCTATACTCGTTCTGGTTCTCATCCTAGTATGGGAGAAATCCCATCGACAATAGAGATGAACATGTAGTAGATGGTCATGTAAAATGGTGACCTCTGCTTGCCCTGGTTCTCAACATGTTATGGGAGAAATCCTCAATCTTTGGGGGAAATTGGATCTGGAATGGGATGCTTTTATCAATGGTCTGATCTTTGTAGGTATTTCTTTGACAAATGATAGTGATCAACTTGCGTGGGATTTTAATAAGAAGTATGGCTGTACAACGACGAATTTGGCATATAGCTATCTTGTTAAGACTCATTTGGTTTCTCTGCCTTCTTGGTGGTCCTCAAGATTGTGGAATGGTAAGATTCCCTTAAAAATTAATTATTTTGGATGGCTATGCATTAACCATAATAGTTTGACATGGGATTCTCTTCATAAATAGAGTTTTCAAGGTCCGGGTTGCTGGAACTTGTGCTGCAATGGTTTTGAAACAATGGATCATGTGTTTGGAGAGTGTGTTTTCTTTCAAGCTATCTAGGTGAAATTTTGTGAGAACCTGCATTTGTCAATAAGATGGGATAAGCCGAGTCTGGAATAAAACATCTTGTTTTGGATAAAGACCACCACTTATTCGTTGGACTTCACTTTAGCCATTTTGTGGGTGGTCTGGAGAACCCGAAACTTTGTCTTATTTCAACAAGGGAGTGTTGATCCGATTGTGGAAAGATTGAAGGATTTAACTTGTTTGCATAGTTATGGTTCTTTTCAAAACAAGGGAAGAGCTTAAAGTATCTCTTTTCCCATTTTAGCTCACCAAAATATTGTGGGTCTCTTTTATGGTGTGGAGCAGGGAGGCACGTGTGGGGTCATGATGGTGATAAATATTCTACTTAACCTTTCTTACGGGTTAAGGATGGGGATTGGCAGAGGCACGGATACGAAGGTTGAACTTTTAGCTTTTTGGGGCTTGCTCTGGTTTTCTAATGATAAATATTTTCATTCACTTTCGATCTTGGGTGATTTGAAAGTTATTGTGGATTGGGAAAATGATACTCATCTCTTGCACACCATTGAGTTATCCCATTGGATCCGCCGAGTCAAAGATATCTTTGGCCTCTTTCAACATATATCCTTTAGCCATATCTAGCAGGAGCTCAATAAGGTGGTTGATTGTCTTTCCAAGCAGGCAATTGGAGCATGGAATGGGCTTATTGAATGGGAACTCTTTCATGGGGATTCTAGATTAGAATATGGTCACGTAAGATTTATGTAGCTTTATTTACGTGAAAGTCTATTTTCCTATTTTTTGGTTGATTGTCGAGCTTAAGTTGGTTGTTCTCAAGCTAGTCATGTTTGTATTGCTCACTGATTAAGAAGGGGACTATGCATGACTTATGTATGGACTTTGGATCTAATTCAATCAAATTCCTATCTGGACTGTTTTGTGTTGTCCGAGGGAGGTTGTTTTGGACTTGTATTTATGATAGAACTTTTTTAATATATAAAGTTGTCTTTTACATATGAAAAAAAATGGTAGAGATTTTTCATAATAATCTCTAGAGAAGTTGTCACTATCATCACTTATTTGATGATTGTTATTTTCATTTATTTGATGATGGTTATTCTCATTTATTTGATGATGGTTATCATTATTTATTTGATGATGTTTATTTTCACTTAGACTTTGCATATGCACTAAAACCAATCTCTCCATAGCGCACTTGAGTATAATGCCAACGTAGCTAAAATCCCAACTTCATACACATGAAGATTGAAAGGGACTTTGCTCTACGTGTACGTTTCAGTCACATTCTGAACTTTTCTGTATTTAAATTCAAATTTTAAACGAAAAATTAATGTTAAAGAGCTTATTCCACGTGAATGCAACTTTTACCTATGTACTTTTTATTGTTTTGACAGTTTTCTCGATGTACTTTCCACTAGTTTTATCAAAGACCTAGAGCGCACTTCAGCTGCACCAAAGCTTGTTGGAAAGCGCTCACCATTACATAGTAATGAGCTTAGGGTGTGCTTTGAGCATGCTTTTCTTGTCCATGTGCACATGCTAACTTATAGGTGCATTTTACAATCCAACGAAAAAAAACTAATATATATATTTGAGTATAACTATAGA
The DNA here is from genome assembly GCA_001517045.1 of Pseudotsuga menziesii. Classification (NCBI taxonomy): domain Eukaryota; kingdom Viridiplantae; phylum Streptophyta; class Pinopsida; order Pinales; family Pinaceae; genus Pseudotsuga; species Pseudotsuga menziesii. The sequence continues at coordinate 59,993 of LPNX010210152.1, forward strand.
ACCATCATAAATCAACATATACATGTGAATTTATTATTTATTAAATAAATCAATTATATTCATGTATCTGAATTTAATATTTATTAAATAAATCAATTATAGTAAAAATAGATATTTGTATTATGAATTTAAAGTTAAATTTTAAATATACAAAATTAATGAATAACCCTTTTTTGTATGCATATAAAATGAACTTTAATTCTTTCTTAGCACTTTAAGAAATTTGATCTTCATCCTTTCTTCAAAAAATTAAAAAAAATTTAAACTAATTCTTAAATTTAAAGTATATCTTAAATCTCTACTTCACTAAATGTTATGAATTTGAATTTTTAATTAATATTATTCAAAACAAACAAACTCAAAATTTTAAATTAAAAAGAAAATGACATATGCAATGCCAAATGAAAAAATTAAATTTGTTATAAAAATAATATATATATAATTTCTAATAAAATATAGATTTAATTTTATTTAAATATTTAATAATTCCAATCTATATTTATTTATATATATATTTTATTTTTTATTGAGCTTTTCTTTTGTAAACTAGTATCTATTAAGGTGTTTTTATGCTATTCACTATCTAATTTAGATTTTATGCGAAATAGCTCTATTTGTCTATTTTTTCCTACTTTTTATCTTCATTAAGTTAAACATAACTATCATAATACAAGAACAACATAATTAAAAAAGAGAGATGACATAGACCTTTCCTGTATGGCCCCACCTCTCCCTAGTTTCATGGCCTTAATGCGTTTAAGTTTGAACATATAAAAATGTTGAAATCTTGGTTTAAAAGGTAAAAAATAAGTTAGAAATAAGCTTTCTTCGTAGCGTCATCCCCACCGCTGCTCATGCAGGGATTAACCCCATTGGTTAATATATTACAAATATATACTCTATACTTATAAATTTTAAAGGTTTAAATAAATATTGATCAATGTTAAAGTGTTAAATAAATATATTGTAAATGTGGTTAACAACTCCATTCACCTTGATTTGACTTAACCTACAACTCCATGTGACACATGGACTGGAGTGGATTGTCATTGAAAATCAAACTTAATTCCATATCAACCTCTTTTTCAAACTCAAGAATTTGTGTTGGAAAAGTACATTTCTTCCTCCAATGAGTTCCATCTCCTGTCTTTCAACATGATGTAATTTGTCTTTAAAAACACACAGAAAATAAAGATACATTTCCTTCAATCAGATTTTGGTGATCATATCGCAAAGGGGAAGACAGATTACATCGTGATCAAACCAAACCCGATTTTCTTGCATTCCACGAAGACCTTTGCACATTAAACCGAAAAAACTGCGTTGAATTTCGATGCAAATATTACATAAACTTCCATGGAAAATCTTTTTCATTTTGTAAAACCCAAGTAGGGTTTATCTCTTCACTGTTCACACATCATTTCAGGGATTTTAACCAAATAATACAATTGAGTAACTTCCACCAAACCCATCAATATTAACCCGAAATTAACTAAACATAATTATCAAGAAGATGAGAAGTACTGCCACCTCTCATGTCACTCGTCATTCACTGTCAACGATTGTGCTCCATTTGGACAATTGTTCTCCACTGTATTATCACGTCACCTCATCTTTCTTTGGTCAGCCTTTCTGAAAGCTATCAATATCTAACTTCAACTTTTTAGCACTATGTTCTGTTATAACCAGCTATGACTGTACTACTGGAAGCTTTTTGGCAGAGATATGATATATACAAGTGACCACAAACTCTATGCCAGAAGGCCAACCAAATATATAGTGCAACTGCACAAGTCAGTACCACCAAAATGCTCAGACACCTGGTTTTCTCTTTCACATCTTTAAAATAGTGCAATAATAATATTCACAAATAGTAATCAAATGGATATTCTTTATTTTCTTTTTGGTTAAAACTCATCCTATTACACACAAAATTTGGATATGAATATAGTTTTACAATGATAAAATGAATCCAAGATTATATATAAAACAATGTTATTCAAAACCTAGACAATTTCAGGTGAAGACAGTTTTGACAAATCCAAGAAGGATGACTTCACGATTGTAGCTCTTCTGCAATAACTACCTGTGGTTACTTCATTCTCCTGAAAATTATCCTTTCACCTTTCAGCATACATTTTAATTAAAATATTATATTCCATCACAAAAACCCAAGTACCTTATCATCAACGGATATATCTGAGGCATTCTTGAGCTTTGCTAAAGAGAGACTAAGCTGATAGGAATTTTTATTTTCAATCAAATGTTATATTTTCTTAATGTTGTTCCAATTCAGTAGTTTTTTTTTTTTCTTTTTAAATTTCGATCGCAATTGACTCTCATTCAAACTTCGAAGCAGCTTTTCTAGCCTCAAAACATTCACCACAAACTTAGATTGGCTAACTTATTACCACTCAGGTTTTTTTTTTCTTTTTTAAATTCGATCGCAATTGACTTTCATTCAAACTTCGCAGCAGCTTTTCTAGCGTCAAAACATTCACCACAAACTTAGATTGGCTAACTTATTACAACTCGGGTTTGAAACCTTAATTTTAAGGGAAGCTAAGTTTATTATTTTTATTGAACAAGTAGTCACTTTAATTTTTTTTTTTTAAACCTGAAAAATAATCAATTGGCAAAATTTTGCCCTAGAATTACTACTATCATGACTATTCAAGCTTGAATTTGCCCAAAATAGAATTACTACTATCATGACTATTCAAGCTTGAATTTGCCCAAAATGTAATTTTCCTGTATGCTTGAAGATGCCAATGTCATTAAATTTGAAAGCCATAAATAAATAGAGATGAAAGTTAAAGAGTTAAATAACTAGCAATTGCCTCCAAAACAAATGTGCAAAAATAAGTCGATAAGTTATATGTCCAGTTTTAAAAATAATTACAAAGTTTGTACCATGCAAAGATTGCAATTAACTGCTAACCTAATGGTTTTGATACTTTTAGTGTACATATTCATACATCATTTATCCTCTCTGCAATGCAGCCCGTGCTTTTGAAAAAAACTAATCCCAAAGTTTGACTATCACTCCATGGGCATGATAATGCTGATTTGTTTTATGGAAGAAAGCAGAGATTGATTTTTAGCCCAGCAGAAATGTTGAAATTGATTTTAAACATTATCTACAAATTATAAAAAATGTTGATTTTTAGCACTCATCCCAACTGCTAAGCTAGCACAACAGACAATTTTAAACAGTATATACAAATGATAAGAAATGCTATTTTTTTGGTCTAATGTAATAGTGATAGGTGTTTCAATTCAAGAAGGTGTTCTTATTTATGAAGAATACAAGGAAGGTAGAGTGATTTCCAAGGGTTCTTACCTTGTCTATTAATGCATCTTATCATGCTATATTTTTGGGGTGGTTGGGACATCTGTGTCTAGTTTTATAGCAGGTATTTGTATTGGATTAATGATAGGAAAAGTTGGTTATCTAGGCAAGTTAGTTTTGGTTTTGCTATTTGAGCCTTGAAGTTTTTTTATTTTTATTTTTTTATCTCATAAACTTTGTATTAATTATATATCTTAGCTATATTATAATAGCAAATAAACTTGGTATTGATTATAAACAAATCTTTATTTTAATTTTGGAAAAAACTCAAAATATTGGAACAAAAGTTGTTCTAAATAAGGATTTTCTTTTTCATTTTTAAAGTGTATATTTAATAACAACATATTTTCATTTTTCCATCTTTCAAAACCAAATAACTCAAAAGTTAGTAATAGGACAAGATCTATTCCTCTAGTACTTCCTTATTGCTGGTGAGTTTAACTCACCAAACTTAAAAAGTTAATTTGAAAACCAAGGTAAGTTAGTTCAGTAATAAAGATAATCAAAATTTGAATTGATAATTATACGATTACTTGATAATTTATGAAATATCATTTCTGAAATTATATCAGTTCTACAGTGACTACTTAAACAATTTTGTCAACCATGAATTTATTTCTCTTAAAAATGACATTAAGGAACCTGAAAAATAGCTATGTCACAGATCCTTTCTGACATTGTGTTAAGAGCAATGTTGTGAGATGTAGCATGCTAATAAATAAATATCAGCTTGAAAAACTTGTGTACCAATGGCAAAAGAAAGCTCCTTTGCTTCTTTTATTAATGAAGGACACTGCTCCATTCATTTCTAGCTTCTCAAAGGCTGCAGCAACTGCCTGAATGAAATATTGGAAAAAACAATTGTTCATGGAATTATCTTCCTTTTAAAAACTTGTAAGATTTAATTTCCAAATATTTTCCTATAATACTAATTTTATTAAGTATAATTAGTTAAAATAGGATACAAAAATAAAATAGGATACAGGGCATCTTCATTTGCATTAACTGTATTAAAAGAATTCTCAGTTTTAACACAGATTCATCTTAATTTTAATGAAAATTTATGTCCTTAATCTATGTATATAATAAATCCAAACATAAAATGAATTTATCTTTGTTCATAATTAAGCCCGACTTGGCTTCAGTATTTCTTATCCTATAGGAATTTCATAATTAAGCCCTTCAGTATTTCTTATCCTATAGGAATTTCATAATTAAGCCCGACTCGGCTTCAGTATTTCTTATCCTAGAGGAATTTCATACTAAAACAAACTAATTTAATCACAAATGTCGAATAGTTGATAAAGTAGAAAGCATAGACTTTTCTATAATATGAAATTATATCCGATATTGATAATACATAAATTGCATTTTAAGCATTTTGGCATGGGACAGAATGCATGAGTAAATAACATTCATTTCTATCAGTAGTTGGAAAGAAAATTGAGCAAGTACATTTATTTCTATCAGCAATAGGAATGAAAATTGTCTTTGATGGGCATTTTGACCATCTAATTTCAAGCTATCCTCAATAGTGAAAGATTCAATTTCTTAAATAAAATGTCCAAATCAAATCAGAATTCCCATATTTTTCATCTTTCCATCTAATTCGAGATCAGTGCATAAAAATGGAGGTCCATAAATTGAGGCCATCAAGATTAAAGCTCGTAGTTTTTTAATATAGAGATCAATGCCTACAAAGCTCGGATGAAAAATCAATTTGGGTCTTGCTTCTATCCAAGCAAAACAAAGTTCCATTGCCCCTTCAGAGTATGAATTCATCCCATCCCATGATGGCCACTTTCTTTTTTAATAATGGTCTGTAAAACTTCAATAATTTTCAGCAAGATCTCAGAAACGTGTGGGCTACACATTATCCAATTCTAATCACCATGGGAATTGACCACTGTTGGAACATATAACATCAAATGCTATTAAAATACATGGAAATTTGTTGTTGATAGCAACCCCACCCTGATATTGAACAACTAAGGGTGTTTGTCATGAATGGGGTATGTATGTAAGGGTGCCTCCCACTAAAGGGGTATGTAGCTCAGTGCTAGAACAACTTACTATCCAAGTGCAGATCACGTGCAGATCCTAACTAAGCCATATCATTATTTGGAATTCTTAAGATCCATGGACCCCTTTTGCTACGCGTTTAGAGATTCTATGATCAAGCAGCTTGGAGGCTACAATGAGAGCAAAGCATTCACACAAGATAGATTTCCAAAATAGTAGAAAAACAAAAGTTTCAACCTGAATACCTTATATACCTTTTCCATATCTCAAGTACAAGGTATTGGCATTTTTCTTGGTATAAGTAAAAGGTTCAAATTACATACATCTTTCCCCATGGAAACAAAATGTAATCAACAAATAAATTGTTTGTTTCTTATAATTCAATCCATCAAAATTGGTACAATCGGAAAACATCAAATCCTCTTTACTTTCATAAAATCAAAATTCAAATTCGTTAAGGATAGAAAACTGTGTGAAACCATGAAGAATTGAGAATTATGGGGAGGTTGGAATACTGGAATAAATCATCCATGCTGTTTATCATTGATTTATATATTAAATCTTCGTAAAGCCATGCTATGCCAAAAGAAACACAACACATATTTTTTTGAAGAGTCCAGCTACATAGGTATACATAAGCAGATAGATAAGGCAGAGTTCCCCCAGCCTAGATTACGCGGCCTTCACCTAAATCCTTTAAAATCCAAAAAAAAAGGTATCAGTCAGCCATCATGGAGACAGGATATGATTTTTGGTCAGAGAATAAAACATTTATTGAAAGTAATCAACAGCTTTATTAGCATTCTAAAGAGTGCACAAGTACTATTGCTACAAAAAACCAACTCAGTAAGGCTTGACATACCTGAGTAATCCTTGACCTTGGCTGCCCTTACTGCTATGCATATCAACAAAACATCATTCTCCAATATTGCTAAAATCAACAAAACACTTATTTTCATATATCAATTTAATCTAATAAGTCATGTATGAAATCAATTGCACTTTGACTCCTGAAATACAAGTAATATCATTAGGCTTAAATTAACAATAAAAAGAATGGTACACCCATTGGTCCCAAATTTAATTGCATTCCAGATGTCAATTTTTTTCTCCTTCGAAAGGTCGATACATTTTGCATAGCACTCTCAAAGTAAAGGTTGCCTGAGATAAGGAACTAACGGGTTCTACTACTCTATGCATTTGTTCCTCATTTAGACAGGCTTCACAACATTCACTCCACATTGTAACTTAACTACAAAAAATGGAAAATAAGTAAAACCTCACAGACTAGAACAAGAAGTGCATTAAGCGTACTTTTTTACCCAAATATTATAACATATACCCACTTTGCAACTATTTTTATAGCATTGAAATGCCAAGATAAAAATATATCTGCGAGGCTTGTTATTAGCTTCCTCAAGAGACACCAGGATCGTCATTAAATAATAAATAATAATCACATCCAAAGAGGCCCAAAAAGAACAAGTACCTCTAGAATCTAAGCTATGTTAATACCAGAATGATGGAGTTGGATTACCTTTACTAATCCTCCAAACCAAAACTAACTGAAAATCAAGGACAGAAACAACAAAATCAGAAATATATAGGCTAGTGCTTTACCTTGATTATGTTGACAGTAAAGTAGAAAGAGCTCGGCCTCCAACATGTACCTCTGCATCAATTTAGGTGCTCAAACTGAACTTCTATCATTGGCATCTCAATCCCATTTCTGTAAAACCAAAAGATTGCCTCCATCATCACAATTCTACGACATTCATATAAATTCACCATTGCATAAAGCTCAAACTCAACATCATATCTGATTTACCTATCAATCCTCTCTTTCAAATTTGTAAAAAACTGCTCGTTGTCCTCTCCCAACACCTCTCTGGCTAGCTCGATCATCAATGGAAAAATGTAAAACAACCCAACGCAGTTTTCTTCATAATGATGGGCTCCCTTCCAACACCTTCTTATCACTATAGGTCCTATTGAAAAGAACGATCATGAACACCTTCTGTAACTTCTGAATTTGCATGCAATGTCATCTTGTAATCATTTGCTACTATTTTGAATTTGCTTATTTTCCACTTGAAGGGTTCCTTTTGAGACATAATAGACCTTTCCCAAGTCAAACTTATTCCATAACTTATCTACAACTTTCTTAAACATAGTTGCCTAAATTTGAGTGCCCTGGAGCAAAAGAAGGAAAACAATCAAGTGGATAACACTTATTAGAGTTGTTATAGACTTATTGTATAATCAAAGTATAGAAACCAATTAGAACCAGTGATTCACAACAAGCTTAGAAGCAAAGTATAGACACCAATTATAAACTACAACACATATCAACTTCTTACAAAGACAAACAATATACTCCCTTTTATGTTCAAGTTTGGTTTTTGATGCAATGTGCTTGAAGGTGAGACATCAGTTACTCATGGAAGAAATTCTGAATTAAGCATCAAAATAGACAATAGACCAATGAAAAACACATATTGAAGAATAGATGAGATATTTCTATCAAAGTCATTTGGGTTAGTAGAAAGAAAACCTCATCAAGTGGTAGCAAAGCGAGTCCATTTTCATCATCTACAGTTGGCCGAACCTGTTATCATGGTATCACAAAAGGTGCAATACATACTCTTGCTCGCTGATTTCATGAACACGTGGTTGCTTTAGCATTGCAACACCTGTGCGGAACAAGGTTGGGAATGCTATAGAAAGGAAGCCTTATGTGTTGTATTCATTAATTGGGGAAAGGCCAATTGGGGGCCTTTCAATGGAAGGTGTTGGGTTTATAGAGTTTGATGCAACAAAGCGTTGGATTTCTTCAGACTCGGTGTGAGAATTTGGGGGTACATAAATGAAGGAGGAGGTTTGGGGGGTTAGTGAAGGAGACAAGGAAGGAGGTGCATCATCATCAAGGGAAGAGGGTATGTGAGCATCTAGGCCAGAGGTGGGTGCATGGTGAAGGAGGGGGGATACATCTGTGGGTTGGACTGGCAAAGCATTTAGGCTAGATAAACTAAGTTGGACATCCTTATAATAAGGGTCACTAGACATTTTGAATTCTAATGCAGCAAGGACATTTGAACGACTAACAATGAATTCATATGGTTTGTTTGCAGCATTGCATTTACGTACAACAAGGATGTCCAAGTCTAGTAAGAGGCATGGAAGCGACATGGCTATTGTGGAGATGTCTTGGGGAAACTAATAGTATGGCCAGAGTATTTGTATTGGCCACCATGTGCGTGTGTAACTTGTAGTATTGGGTTGACACGGGCAATTAACATTTCTTCGATTTGAGTTAGGCGTGCAAGCACGACTGGCTAATGTCCGCGGTCCATATTGTTTTCTAAGGAGAAGCGATGGCCATGGCGTTCTCGAGTGCAGCGAGAACATGTATAGTTGCCATGTACCAACTTCATTTTAATGCCTGGATATGATTCTTGGCAGGTGGAGCAAATCTGAATTGGTTGTAGGCGATCAAGTCTTTTACGAAAGCGACGTTGAGCATCTGTTAAGGGGGTGGTGGATGCGATTGGTGGAGGGGGGGAGTATCAAAGGTGTGGATTGGTGGAGCATTTTGGATTAGTGGTGGGCTATGTGATGGGGTGGTTGCAAAAGTGATGGTGGGATCTCTGGATTGACGACGAAGGCGTCCCTGTGTGTTGAGATGGTCTTTGTTGTGGCCATAAAGAAGCCTTCATCATGCATTTCTTTGTTCATTTCCAATATTGGATGGCAGAGGTACGTTGAAGAAACACAAGTTTGTGGTAACCTTGTAGAAAACATAAATGGGGTGGTTGGATGTTATGAATAAGGTAAGTAAAGGGAAAAAATGGAAGCACATACATTATATCAATAAAGTCATTTCACATTGAAAAATGGATGTATAAATATACAAGTAAAAGCCATATAAAGATATAGAAATAAAAAAATGTGCAAACCATTCGTAGGACAGGTTTCCATCATCAATATGTAGCTAAGAGGTAGAAAAAAAAAGCATGGTATATAAAAGAACAACATACATAAAATACTAAACATTGTATCCCTGTAATAAAACATGCACCATTGGTTGCATGCATGTAGAGAAGTATAGTTTCTATGAACCATTTAAAGTATCAGTTTAGATTAGATACAAGTTAATGTAGTTGATAACATATATAATTGTATGAGCATAAAAAAAAGTAGTAGCTAATTACATGAAATAGTAATGAAAATGTATCAGTATGTACTTGCAGAAGCATACATGAAAGTAGGAAAGGACATGGGGAAAAAATAAAACGATAGCGATGAAGTGGAAGGAAATACTGCAATGGAGATGAAGTGGAAAGCATTGGAAACGTAGGTTTTGTAGGTGGGTAAAGTTGTATAGAATATATACAGGTAGAATGAAGGAGTGGAGAATTTGGAAACTATGGGAGGCTAATGTGAATGGGTGTTGGGTAGAGAGGAAGGGTTGTTGCATAGATGTGAGGTCAAATGCGGAGTGCAATGGGTTGACTACAAGAGGTAAGTGCATGGATTTCTTCGAGGAGAGTGGATGATCCAGACATGTAAGGAACCTCCATAGAGTGAACAATGGTTGTTTTCAAACATTGAGTGGCATTGAAAGTCTTTGTCTTAATGGATAAGGTGAAAAGGTATTGTCGCGAGGTCAGTTCTAGAGCTATATCCTTTAAGGAAGATGGTTCAGTGGAAAGGAGGCACAAATATTTTGCAGATACGCCGAGGAGTTGGTTTGTTGCATCGTCAAAAGCTATGGCAATGTTGATCTGGCCGATGTGGTTTTGCAGGGAAACCTTCAACATGTACCTATAATCGCACTCCGAAAACTCACCATCGCACTTGTTTCAATGCCAAGTGTTGTGAACCCGATGGGAAATCTTTTTCATGCATTATATGCCATCAACAAAGAGAGGGCATGCAAGGAAGTGGAAGTCATCCATGTTAATGGCAGTGATGGAAGCACACACAGAGAACCATAATGCCTTCTCAGAGGGTTGCATGATTTGCAACTCAAGTATTGTTTTCTTTGGATTACTCCGAGACGCAGAGCGCATAAATTTCTAACTCAATGAAGATGAAGCTGCATGGAAACCACTTTCAGCGAACCATTTTTGAAGGCTGTGGGTTGGCTCAATATCTGGATTTATATGTAGGGTAGTATTTTCAACACTTCCAAGTGTTCTGCCGTTGGAATCAGTAAGACGAGCACCCTTGATTGCAAGGACAAGAGGTGGATCAGAGGAGTACAATGAAGCAAGTTGTGAGCCCTCAGTGTGGCAATGATGGCCCCAAAGTGTGACATCTATGCTAAAGCAGGATGTTGCTATAAGGGAAATAATCCTCCTACTGGTTTTAGAGCCATACTTTTTCCGAATTGTTGATGCAGGGGAGACGGAGATGACCATGCCAATAAGGTCAACCATGGAATTTAGCGGTGCCGTTTGAAGGTCATCGATTGTTTTAAAGTGGAAGGAATGTACATGAATTGAGGGGATGGCATGTAGGCAAGGTTGGATGGTCGATGTAGAAGAGAGGACAACCTCAATATGGTTGTTCAAATGGTTATATGCAGGGTTAGTTGTTTTGATTGTGCCATTGGAGATAGTGTAGACAGTCCCTATTTCAATTTGGGAATAGAAGGAGTCAACAAAGTTGTTAAATGCAGAGACATGGATCTCTTCTCTAGAACAGTCAAGAAGGTCAAAGCCAAATAGTTACCCTGGACCTTTTTGGTTGGTGTATTCATGGATGTGTGTATTTGCAATTACACGACCTTGAATGGACCATTTTTTGTGGTTGGGGTTAAGTGATGTGAAGAGAATAATAGCAGGTGGCATGGATACTGGTGGAGTTGATGTTTGGGATGAGAAAAGAAGAATACTTTCTTGTGTGAGTCCAAGTGATTGGCTAGTTGATGAGACAGGCGAAAGTCCAAGGCTAGGTGGGAGTAAAAGAGGCAAAGGACTCCCAATTAGGGAAACTTTATTGTGGATCAATTCAAGTTCAAGCACTAATATATTCCTGGAAAAAAAAAAGACAAAAGAGAATTAATAATAAAAAATATGAATAAAGTGTCAACAGGTGGGAAAAAAATCTGGAATAAATGTTTGGAAGAAAAACGAGATTAAGCAAAAGGGAAAGAGAATGTACGTGGCATCGTGAACAACGTTGCAGATGCATTTGATTAGTTTGATGATAAAGCCTTCTTGAAGTACGTCGTCTGAGAGGAGGGTGTTGAAGGGAATTAGAAGCAACGTCTGGTGTGTGTTGGTGCCATCTGATATAGTCATGCGAAAGCGCGTATTTGTTGATATGTTTGAGCCGACTGGGGAAAGTGAAACAACCTACATATATGGTTGGAGGTGTACTAAACCAGACAAGAGAAGAGAAATCACATCTTCTATCAAGGGCAGTTCCATTGGGTGGGAAGAGTCCTGAGATATATAGAAAGAAGGTAACTTAGATATAGGAGACAATATGGAAAAGGAGGCAATGCAAGAGGTGAAAACAATTTAAAGGAGAAAATCTAAAAATAAACGTGAATCCGCTAAATCGATATAAACTAAAATTTCATGTGGGAATTCTGAAAGACTCTCATATGATACACATAAATGTTCGTGAAAGTTAGAGGTATATATTAATTATGTGAGAGACATATGTAATGAATGTCAGCAAACAAAAAAAAAACCTTGTAAAGGTGGAAGGAAATAGAAAAGCCATGATAATGGCCTATTTCCACTTCTAATTAGTGGATAAAACTTTGTTGGAAACAACACATATGAATAGCTTGCACAATTAAACTGTCAAAGTGAAACTAAACACATAGAATTTCAAGGGATAAGGCATTATCTTGTTGTCTGGATATATCTTAGTAGACTCTCATACGTATACATAAATATGCTATGGTTTATTTAAGATGCACCTATGAACACTACCAATAATGGTGTGCTTAATTATCCCATTGATTCAACTTGCTAAGTCAATGGATTCATCCATTTCAAGGCATTCAAGGGATTCTTCCATCACTGGACATATATACACACATTAAGAGACATAATTATTTTAGGGACATAAATTACCAGAATCATCAGCACCTGGGTATAATACATGTAATGGTCCTCTCATAGGTGGGTAATAAAATATACATCAGTCATGATATGTCCATAAAGAACATAATAGGAGCCTAATAAAGAACATCAGTCATGAGCAGTTTTACAAAAGAGAATTTAATTTTCAATGCCTATTCCAAACAAAAAAATGAAGACTTTTGACATCGGAAGAATACTGAGCATGGAGTTATGTGAACACATGCTCAAGACAAATTTTAACTTTTAACAAATGGTAATATTCAAGATATTCCAACAGTGTACCATGGTTAACCTAAAGTTTAAACATTTTGACCCTAGTTCTTTGAAAGCAGAAACAACATGCAATGGGTCCAGATTCAAATCTATCATGATGAAAATTCATGAAGCACCAATCTGCAGCCCACCAAGTCTTGGGATTTCTAGTTTCCTGTTTCATCTTAATATTAGTTCATAATATTGCTCCATAATATGAATTTGATATTTTCATAGACTGGAAAACTTTATAGAAGCACTCAAAAGTAGCCTAAGCCAAGACAAAGGCAAAGGAAAGTCTCTGTTAACAGAAATCTTGAAGGAGGATCTTTGCCATTTTGTCAACAATAAAAGGACCTTGAAGACACATTGTTGACATTGTGTCAACAATGAGAAAAAATGTGAGCATGTTGGAAGAATATAATTGAATTGCAATCAAAGCTCTGTCTAGAAACAAACTTTCTATACCTAATCTATATCCATTGATTTAGTTGAAACATGATCATTGTTGAAGATCATAATATACAATACTTCAAACAGATTTTGCTTCACAGAACATTACCTATTATATACTTTATAGACTGCCCTCTCCCCACCTCTTGATCTATCACTAAACCTAAGTAAAAAGAACTCTAGATACAAATATAATATCAGTAAATAATAATAACTGATATTATCTCATTCCCACTCATTAGACTATTAAGTTTAACACTCTATTAACCTGACTTGTGCTTGAATGATAAAATGCCCTCATATAACAATGGGAATATATTCAAAACAAAAATTTAATCCGAAACCCAGGCAATAAATAACATTAATTGTGTTGCTAATCTGGTTTTATCCAGCTGCTAACAAAAACTTTAGTTGCATTTGTAGTTTTACAAAAGAGAATTTAATTTTCAATGCCTATTCCAAACAACAAAAATGAAAACTTTTGACATCGGAAGAATGGTGAACATGGAGTTATGTGAACACAAGAGACAAATGCTTCCAAGTTCCAATGAGTCATGCTCAAGACAGGTTTTAAATTTTAACAAATGGTAATATTTGAGATATTCCAACAGTGTACCATGGTTAACCTAAAGTTTAAACATGGGGACCCCAGTTCCTTGAAGGCAAAAATAGCATGCAATGGGTCCAGATTCAAATCTTCCATGATGAAAATTCATGAAGCACCAATCTGCAGCCCACCAGGTCTTGGGATTTCTAGTTTCTTGTTTCATCTTAATATCAGTTCATAATATTGCTCCATAATATGAATTTGATATTTTCATAGACTGGAAAACTTTACAGAAGCACTCAAAAGTAGCCTAAGCCAAGACAAAGGAAAATTAAAGTCTCTGTTAATAGAAATCTCGAAGGAGGATCTTTGCCATTTTGTCAACAATAAAAGGACCTTGAAGACACATTGTTGACATTGTGTCAACAATGAGCAAAAATGTGAGCATGCTGGAAGAATAGACTTGAATTGCAATCAAAGCTCTGTCTAGAAAGAAAATTTCTATACCAAATCTATATCCATGGATTTAGTTGAAACATAATCATTGTTGAAGATCAGAATATACAATACTTCAAATAGATTTTGCTTGACAGAACATTACCTATTATATACTTTATAGACTGCCCTCTCGCCACCACTTGATCTATCACCAAACCTAAGTAAAAAGAACTCCGGATACAAATATAATATCAGTAAATAATAATAACAATAGATGTAGTAGACGAATATAAAATGATAAACTATTTTTCCATTAATACTAATTCCATGTCATAGCACTATTATAATATACGCAGCTATATCTGCAGGTCGTGGAGGAAGAAACTGAACAGAGGAGAATCCATTAAACACTCAAATAATGAATCCCATGCAGGGAAGAATCGTGGAGAAGCAACTCACATCCAACAGAAGGGCAGCGGTCAGACAGAGCAGCATTAGATCAGAGGTCAGAACAATTTGTGGTTTTAGTGTAAAGGTAATCTGTAACTCAGTCAGACACTGAATTTTTCAAAATGTCCGGACAATATATTCTATCTTAATCTCAGGAGTTAGAATGGTAAAAACTATACTTCAGGAATAATGAAGGAAACCGAAAACAAGCCCACACAACTGTAGAGCAGAGTGCTACAGCTAGATTTGAAAACATAAATAACAAGGCACTATTTTACAACTTTATCTGCGACTGAACTAATGATTAAACATCTCTTAACTGTGAGCGTCATTGGCAGCATAGATGCTTTCAGGTTATGATAGTTATGGTTCAACAAGGCCCAAAACCAATCGATGCGAGGACTTTGAACATCTAGAGATGCTTGTAACCTATGAGCCATCATGGAGTTTGTGTACATAGTTGAAAAAACAATCTGGGAGCTAATTTTCATAAAGTGATTATTGCAATCGGAATCCCCAAAATAGAATTTGTATTAAAAAAACCCTCTCCCAAACGACGAAGTGGCTCCTACCTTGTTCCTCACCCCTCCCCCTCATACCTCGAGAGAGCAGATCCACTCATAAAATGAGGAGGTTTTTAAAATCTTTTGCAAGCGAACTTGGTTACCTTTGTTGGGGTGCCAGGGAAACGGTGCATGTATGAGCTAAGATAATTGCTAGGCAAAGAACAAAAAAGGTGGTAAGATGTGACTTGTTAATTTGTAACAAATAATGCTAGGGAATCATTCCAACCACTTGAGCAAGAAGATGTATGAATCTTCGGTTGCAATTGCAGGGGTAAAAACCTAAAATGGAGGAATGTACTGTAAACATTATACATCATACCAATTTAAACCAGATTCAAAAAAAGTGTAGAAATAAACCTTGTAAGAGTTATTTCATTGCAATTTCCAGACATAAAAAGAAGCACAGCAACACAAGTACCTTTGTGTTGGATGAAAGTTCAGTTGATCTGAAAGCTCTAACTGTGGGTTGGATGAAAGCTTCGCTGATCTGAAAGCTCTGTTGATCTTAGGCTGAAACAGAAGAATCTCTTTGTCTGATGAAACGTGGGATGGCGCCTCTACATCTTTGTCCATGTTAGGGCATGCAATAAGGTGATTGGTCATGAAGCAGAGGTGCGCCTCACCTAACAACCCTAGTTTCTACCCATGGGAGCAACATTTTCTGTGAATTTCATTTTTGATAAAACAAAACAGCAGCAATGGAGAGCAGTATGGAGATCGTGCTCAGCAACAGAGAATTGATGTCCCACATCTTAACGCAGTTTTTCGGGGCTCCAGGACAAGTTCTCTGCGTCCCTGGTTTGCAAACTCTGGAACGCTGTGATGCATAAAAAATACAGGAGGTCAAAAAGTGGTACCACATCTTAACGTAGATTGCGAAGCCCCAGGACAAGTTCTCAACGTCCCTGGTCTGCAAAGACACGTGAACATACCAAAGACACGTGAATAGCTGAACACCGATTGTAAACCCTGAAAGGACAGGTGAGAAAATGTGTAAGAAAAAGAATGGCTAGAGAGACGACTATCAAAGTACAGGCATTTTCAAAACCCGACGTGGGAGAAAAACGCCTTACGAGGTAAATATTGAAAATGTGCTAAATAAATAGTGATGAATGCTAAAGGGTTTAATAAATATTGAAAATCTAGTTAGATATAAAGGCGTTTTTTTAATAAAATTTATTTATAATTTAGTTATTAATTAAAATAAAAATTAATTATTAGTAATAATCATTATTTTTTAAAATCTATATAAAAGTATATTTTTTTCTTTACTAAAAACATAAATTTTAAATAATTATTTTATTATCAAATATTAAAAAAAATCTAATAAAAATCTTTAAAATCATTTTGTTGAGTTCCTATAGATGAGTAAAAGTCTCTTCACCTTGATTCCTCTCACGAAGATAAAATATTAGCAATTTCCCTCGATAAAAAAAAACCCAAGAAAAAATGTCGAAAAAAAGCAAACACCACGTCCAAGCTCATAAGCTATTGATTTGATTAATTCATAGACCATAAGATACTTAAAAAACTTGAATATATATATAAAAGGATATGTTTACAAAATAAGAGTGGGAACGGAGAGTTTTTGAAGTTCAAAAATGCAGAAAACAACACTGGTCCATGGGGATGACCAAAGAACTCCACTAAGAGTTTTTACAAAACATCTATTGCTTGGGGTAGTGTATACCCTTATAAATTGCCTGCAAAGTAAAAGACAATAAAACATAAAAAACTTAAGAAACCATTTAAGGATTTCCTGGGGGCTTCATAGGTTGGAAAACCGATTCCTCCTCCATGGGGTGCGCTATTGCTACTGGAGTTTCGAAGGCCTTGCTACATTGGTTCATGCTTATCAAGCGCTGGAGGTCTTCTTGGATTCTGTCCACCTTGCCCATCATTTCCCTGAGGTTACTCTCATTGTCATCAATCCTTGCATCATGGTTACTGATTTGCAGAGATGTGTAGCTGACCACTTCCCCCATGCTCTTGACCTCCTGAGAAATTTCCTTGTTATCCATTATGCCTATGGCCATCATTTCATAGAGGCACCTGAGGTTTTTCTTCAAATCCGCTATGCCAGCGTTCTCGTTATCCTGCGACATTCTGCCTTGGCTGAGAGAGATTTCAATGCGGGAGAAGTTGCTGTGGAGAGCACAAACTGTACCAACGGCCACATAGGCTTGTTCTTCTATAGAGAGCCCACTAAGAATCAGCTTGAGAGTATTGAGCTCTCGCAGGAGGAAGTCTCGATCAGCCTTGCTTCAACAGGATAATGTGCCAACTGCACCTACTTCCCACTTTGAGTAGTGACAACCCAAAATCGAGTTGCTTTCAGCAGTGAGGGATTGAGTTTCAATGGAGAGGCCGGGACCAAAATCAAAATTAAAAAACCACAGAGAAGTTCCAGAAAGAGTACTGCATGAACAAGTGGAGAAGGCTGCGAGAGCCAGTCTTTCCTTCATGAAAGCCCTTGTGAGAGGAAGAGTTTCCCACGGGACTTCCTATAACCAGCCTTTGTCAACACCTGCAATGACATCCAAAAGGATGCGTTCCGAAAAAATCAAATAACGGACAGAACCAAAAGCAGGAGTGGAATGAGGAATGGAGTGGCTCTGTGAGGAAGACATAGTGGAGGGAGCGAAAAGACCTAGAGCGTGTGAGGGGAGGGTGCAATTAACCCAGGGAAGGTGAACAATAAAGCCTGCAGAGCCCGAGGGGATGTGAATGTAGTGTTGAGGCCATGCGGCGGGAGGGTGGAGGGAGGTGGGACAACACTTAAAGGCTGAAGGCCCTTTGGGAAGGATCGCATGGTGGATGCCAACGAGGAAAGGAAGGCATGAGGCGATGGAGTGAGGGGGGATGGAGGGATAAGGGGAAATAAGGTTAGGATGGGTAAGGTTGGAGTGATAAGGGGTAGAATGGGTGAAGGATCTGATGAGGCCTTTAGGGAGAGTGCTAGGAAATTCATGATTTTCCATGGGAGAAACCATAGGCATTGTGGGAAAAAGCATGAATCCCAGAGAACCATTAAGGAATAGGTTTGAGGTGAGGAGCTTGTCCATTCAGACAAATTTGACCTTGTGGGAGGGAGGACCCCATGTTTTCCAAGGCATCTGCTGCTGAATTGTTAGTGCGAAGGATGTGGAAAAATTCATAGGACTTGTTCATTAGAGGAATGATTTTGTCGTGCAAGCGACGACATTTAATGGAGCCAGTGGTGTATCCATTGATTGTCTTGAATATGACATGATGAGAGTCTCTGAAAATCACAATCTTGGAGAGATCTCTATTGGCTAATGATTGTATTCCCTGTAGAAGAGCCAACCACTCAGCCTCTTTGTTGGTCCTATGTCCAAGACCCCAAGTGAAGGTTTGTTGAACATGTCCTCTCGGATCCAAAAGGATCCCCCCGCACCTGCCACCCTTGTATTATAAAAAAATATTATAATGAATTCATCAATCAATTATTATTTTATTACTTTAAAACGCATTATATGAAATTGATTTTCAATTGGACTTGAAAGGATCTATGGATGTAGATTTTTAAGTCGCATTTTTATTTGAGATTTGAGGTGGACTACCACCTATACTTTTGGGGTGTACTCTAGAGATTGATTCTATGACAATTGAAATACACAATTATAAAAACAAAGAACATAAAAAATAATTGGTAGCTAGCTTAGAGCAATGCATGGATAACTCATAGTTGATATGGATAACTAAGAGTTCACGACATATAACTAGAAGAATGTGAGATAAAAAAGAAAAAAATATATAAAAAATAATTGATAGTTGATAAATGAATAACATGGAGAATGTCACTGATAACTTGTAGCTAGGCATAGATAACTCACACTTGAACTTGTTTAACTAGAAGAATATGAGGAATAAAAAATGTTTTCAAACTATATTCCATTCCATAACTATCTCTCAACCATTTGATCCCTATCTACCTGATCCAACCACAAACTATGTGGGTGTGCTAATTTTAAAGAAAAATAGTTAATCTAACAGTACTAATGGATGATTATAAAAAATGTGAATAAAATCATCCAATGTTTACATTTAAAAGGAAATATTTAATATTTTCCATAATAAAAGAATAACATTACAAGAATTTAGAATATAATATTTGACAATATTTCTTTAGAGTATGTGCAAAATGTTGTAAGAAAAAATATGGAATTTGAACAAAGTCTCTTTATTTAGAGTATGTGCAAACTGTTGTAAGAAAAAATATGGAATTTGAATAAAGTTTCAATAAATGTTAATTGCGAAGGAAATTGGTTACCAAAATAAAGTAGTTGGAAATTTATGGTTTGATTAATCATAATACAAATCTAGATATATAAGTCACCATATAAGTGAAGAGTTTAAATATTAAAAAGAAGATGTAAAATAAAATTAAAAACTAATCTATTGACAAAGATATCATTATGCAATTTTTTTTCCAAAGAAAAAATTCGTAAATATTTTATTCACATTCAGCAGATGGCCCTCAAAGTCCATTATACAAAAAAGCCAACTATGTAGTTGACATTACATATAGATTTGCCTCAGGAGGAGCACAATGTACCATTACCATGTTCAAAAAAACTAACCCAACTGAAAAAGTTGTCATTACATACAGAAAATGGTCTCATAAAGAAACATAATGTTTACCATTACTTTTCAGCAGAAAAGAAATCAAAGAGCAAGCTTGTATTAACAGCCATGCAGCAAGAAGAAGTCTGATCATAGCAGACTTTTTCATCATTCCTGATCAAATAGGTCAGATCAACTGTGAATCGAAGGTGATCACAAGCAAAAACAGACCAGAGCAAAATTAGCTGGCTGAAGTAGTCTCAACATGAATGATAAAGCAAGTAACTAAAGCTGAGCAAAAAATTCAGCAGCTCATAATCAACAGCTCATAAATTGGCTTTCCAAGCCATCCAGTGAAGAAAATTCAAATCTATTTCAGCGCCACATAAGAGACCATCAGCTCGCATGTCAAGCTCTTGGTATTTTTGCTTGAAATCACCAGTGGCAAGATGAAGCATATTAATTTCAGCCATAGCATCATATATCAAGGGTGGAACCAAAAATCAGAACTGATCACTTCATAATCCAAATATGCCCAAGCATTAATATCGCCAAAAATAACCAGCAGAGAAGTAACAAGAAAACTATCAAATAAAAACAAAAATCATGTAGCCAACATCAAGAAACAGTCATGCAACTGCAAAGCAGACAGCTCAAAGAACCATATTAGAAAAACTGAAAGGTTTCCACAATTTCTGCACCTCTCTGTTCACAAGTATTCCAAGATCCTTCAAGTATGCTACCACCTGCTTTAGCCAAAGTATCTGCTTTGTAGTTTCGTTCCCTATAAATGTGTTTGAAAGACACATAATCAAGACTGTCAGCTAAACAGTGAACATCTTGAAGAATCATGGCTAATTCAATATTTAGTAATCAATACTTACCATATGCCCAATTTATAACTAACTGGGAATCCCCAAAAACTTGATTTTTATTCAAGTTATGCTTCCGAGTCAGCCTAAGAAGAAGCTTAAGTGCTTAAGTGCACATAATTCTGCATAATTATTAGTACCCAAGCCTAAACCTGCTTTGAAAGAAACACAATGAATATAAGATATGAACAATATACCACCAGCCCCACAAATCATTGGGTCCCCAGCTGCAGATCCATCAAAGTAACCCCATGCAAAAGTTTTATCAATTTCTTCCACAAAGATTGATCTGATAGAGACCATAGATAAGGACTGTGGTAAATTATTCAACATACCTAAGCTGAAGCTTGATACCTGTGTAGGAGTTGTGACAAAATCCTCAAAACAGGACCTATTTCTTGATTTCCATATAAACCAGAGTACAATGATAGGTAAAGATTTGATAAGTGCCACACCTGATGAAAAACACCAGTTTTTAAAACAAGCATATAGGGAATCTCCATTCCATAAATTATTAAGATTCAAATGATCCTCAATAATTGACCAAACAGATAGAGTAAAAGGTCAGTCCACTACAATATGAAAATTGGATTCACAGCTCTGTTTGTATAAAAAGCACCTTCCAGGACCTTCTCTACCCCTTGAACAGAGAACATCCCAGGTCAATGCTTTACCAGAAAGAAGAAACAAACTAAAAATTTCTGTTTTTAGGGGACACTTCATCTTCCAAATGACCTTCCACCACCAGATCGATTCCACTTCTCTATTAATAAGCTCAGCATAACCCTCTTTAGGAGAATACTTGCCTGATTTTGATAAATTCCAGATAAGGCAATCAGCTACAGCAGAGAGTCTAACATGGCTAGACTTTAGATTGGCAATATATCCATTCCAGGCAACAATCTCAAGAGGGTCAGTAAATCCAATGGTGTCTGCAGATAACCATTTTTGAGACATCAAACCAGACAAACAATGAATTCCAATATCAGAAATGAAATGAAAACCAGCCAAATGTAATCTTTCTAACATAGGAATAGGAAGAGTATGTCTCCATTTACATCCATACCATGGATCTAAACCAATACGGACAACATTGCCAGTACCAATCTTCCAGACCAGAAAATTTCCAATGAGATCGAAAGCCCAAAGAACAACTTTCCAGCAGATAGAAATGTTCTTTCTCTTTTTAACCGAAGACCTAATCCAATCCAGAATATTCATTGGATAAATATATTTATGTATTGCAATCTTAACCCATAAGCCCGAACCATGAATGATATTCCAGACATTTTTTGCTGCAAGTGCCTTGGCAAATAAAACAGGGACTTTAAGTCCCCATCCACCCATAGATTTAGGCATAGCAAGAAACTTCCATGAAATCCAAGGTAAATCAAAAGAGTTCTGTTTACCAGCCCAAAGAAAATTAAAACAAAGCTTTCTGATTTTTTCTATGACTCCCAAAGGTACCCAGAAATGCATCCAATAGACTAGAATGGCCTCTAATACAGCTTTAATCAAAATCAGCTTTCCTCCTTTGGACAACCAATGGAAGCTCCAATTCTGAATCCTTTGTTCAACTTTAATAATCAGCCAATCCCAATCCCTAATAAGATATCTACAAGGTTTAAGATGAAACCCAAGATACTTCATGCCATTTTCAATTCTATCAACAAGAAAACTGAAGATATTCTGTAATGTAATAACTTCAGATTCTTCCATACAGGAGAAATATAAAGACGACTTATTATCATTTATTTGCATCCCTGATGCCTTACAGAATTGCATTAAAATCTCATAAAGAGTAGAGAGAGATTGTTCAGAACCATCATTAACCATGACAATGTCATCCACAAATAGTACATGAGTTAAAACTGTATCATTACCAAAATATAAACCATGATAAGTCTCACATAGTTTAGCATGAAGAATAGCTCTCCCAAGGCCTTCAACCACAATAAGAAACAGAAGTGGTGCCAAAGGACACCCCTGCCTGAGTCCCCTACTAGATTTTAAAAAATTGGTAGCAACACCATTGATGAGCAGAGAGAAAGAAACAGAAGATAGACTGCTCATAACCCACGCAATAAAGTTTCTAGTGAAACACATTTTTGCAAGAATAACCTGAAGATAGACCCAGCTGACTCAATCATATGCTTTAGATAGATCGATCTTAATCATGACAGCTTTTAAGGATTTAACATGCATAGAATGCATACCTTCCTGAATGACACCTACCGCATCGTGTATCTGCCTTCCTGGCAAAAAACCAAACTGTTCACCAGAAATACATCTACCCAAAACCTTTCTGATTCTGATCGAGATAATCTTACCAATAATTTTGTATACAAAATTACACAAAGATATAGGCCGAAAATCCTCAAATGATAAAGGATGATCAACCTTTGGAATAAGAGCAAGAAAGGTAGAATTAAAGACACCTGGAATTTTTCCACTTATCCGAGACAATTCAATGACTCTTAAAAGATCCTCTCCCAAAACATCAAACAGGCATCTATACACCTCAACAGGAATACCATCTGGTCCAGGACTCTTATCATTTTTGCTGATGGCTAAAATATGCTTGATATCTTTAAGGGTAATAGCCTGCATAAGCTCTGCATTTTCATCCTCTGAAACAAAAGATGGGAAATGACCAGCACTATGAACAATCTCTGGAAGATGGAGGTCATCTTCTTCTTTAAATAGGCTTTCAAAATGTTGAAGCCTAGCCTCAGCTATAGCCTCAGATCCTTCCACAAGATTTCCAGAATCACCATAAAGTTTCCATATAGAATTGTGACATTTCCTATGAGCAGCAAATTTGTGAAAGAAAGGAGTATTATCATCACCACAACTCAACCATATAGCCCTACTTTTCTGGCGAGCCTCCTTTTCCCAGAAAAGAAGAATAGAACTCTTGCGACATTCAATCTCAATCAATAAATATTTATCAGCCACTGATGTAAAACCAGAAGTATGCCTATCATAAAAACTTTTCAACTCAAATTCAATATCAACCAAATCTTTAATGTTTTGAGCATTTTTATTCAGTGACCACTTAATAGAAATTGCTTTAATTCGCTTAAGATTCTCACTAAATTGAGCATCAGGAGATAATGCAGACCGAGCATCAAAGGGAACCCAAGAATCTTTTAAAGCTTCAACCAAGTCAATATGATCCAACCATCCTGCATTAAACTTGAAAGGACTATGGGCCTTAGGAGACTGAGAATAAATTTGCAAGTAGACAGGTTGATGATCAAATACACCTCCACACCCAATCTATTGTTTAAGAAGGAAATCACAATCTAGGAAATCAGCCGAGACCAAAAGACGATCCAACCTTTTACAAATACCCTCAGAACCAACTCTACGATTACTCCAGGTAGGAATAGATTCCAAAGGACTGATGTCAACAATCCCCAATCTCTCCAACAGATTGTGAAAAAAATTAGTTAAAGGATCTGCTTGTGCTTTAACCCCCCCGATTTTAGAAAGACCCATGGAAAAATTAAGATCGCCCCCAAAAACTAAAAAAGGAGACAAAAAACAGTCCATCTTGATCAAGTTATTCTAGAAAGTTTCCCTGTTCAGATAGGGCACATAAATATTAACAAATGATATTTCCTTTTGTAAATCATATGAAAATAAAACAGCACACAACCCTACTTTCATAGCCCAGGCATTATGAAAAAGAAAATTACAAGATTTCCAGCCCAAAATAAGTCCACCCGATCTGCCCTTAGCATCCACCGAGATGAACTGACAGCCATGAATCAAATGTTCCAATTCTTGAACTAACACACACCCCTCAATCATTGTTTCTTGTAAAAAAATAACGTCAACTGCAAATTGATCAATAAGTCTTATAACTGCTAGTTTCTTGTGAAAACTAGCCAAACCCCTAACATTTAAGGTCATGAGGATCATATGGAAACCTTGTTAAGGGCATATGCTCTAAGCGCCCCAACACCGCTCATCACATAATGTAATACTTTTACATCCCCAATCAAACCCATATCTACTTTATGATTCCCAGGTTTATCCTTAACAGGCCGAGAAATCTCCTGAACAAATTTCGAGCACGAGCAAAGATAATATCCCTTGCTAACAATAGGAGAGGCCTTACAAGGAGATACAAAACCTAGATCCTTCAATGATAAATTCAGAGTAGTAGGAGATAAGGCCTCAGAGGAAGGGTTCAGCAATGGAAAGTTACCAAGATCGTCCATAGAATTGGAAATGCTTAAAGATTTGAGTTTGGATAAAGGCTCAGACTCAAGGGAGATAGAATGCAGATCCAAAGTCTCAGCCAGAGACATTCCAGCCTTTGCAACAGATTAATTCCCACCATTTTTAACGCTCCAAACTTTGGAAGAAGAATATTTATTAAGAGGGAGAGAACACTCATTTTCCAGATGTCCAAACCCATGACATCTAAAACATCTAATTCCCAAATAATCCAGAGGCTGATAGAAATCACTATTACCCTTTTTAATGACCAGTTCAGCAGGTAAACCCAAACGAAAGTCTGACAGAACAAGTGGGCCGTCCCATACAGCAAACCCTAGAATGCAGATAGGTAAAATTAGTTTCCAAATGGGATCCCAAGGTATTACCAACAAGTCTGAAGAAATCAGAAGACCAGAATTCAAAAGGTAAGTTTTGGAGTTTGACCCAAATAGGAACTTGATAATACCTTTCCTTTCGCAGATCAAATAAGGGAGTCCACCTCTTGATAAGTAGGTCGGCTTTATCCCATCTCCAAACTCCGGCCAGAATCCTATCAGCATCATCCAGCGTAGAAAATTTAAAAGCTATCCAACCCCTTGGAAGGATATAAATCTCAGGACACCGTTATGCAATTATGATGGAGAAATAATTCAATGCTATTTTATGATCATGCTTGATAAATCCCTACCTTACTTAAAAGGATGTTAAGATACTAATGAATACATGTCACCTTTATTACATCAATTATAGCAAGCAAGAATCAAGATATAAACCTATGCAGCAACTTACTCAAAACTTAAAATCATTATAATCTTATCATTAGAAAATTAAAAAAAAATTCAGATTTTCTGATAGAACAATATTTTGCAAGGATTTAGAAATCAACTTTAATGCTGAGAATGAAGTTGGTTAGTTCAAAGATTAGTGTTTTTGTTCATTAAGAGTATTTCAATATTCTACATTTAAAAAAATAAATATTTTAAAAATAGAAAAATAAATAATCTTTATACATAAATATAAATATATATGTCATTAAGAGTATAAATATGTGTTATTTTTAGTTGTTTTATAGTCCTTGTAAGAATACGTGACCATGTTAATTTACACAATTGAATTTAATCACATAGGAAAAGAGTTTTAAAAATTAATACATGACCTTGATTAGTGAGTCTAATAGATTACATATCATTGCTAAGAGTGAAAACTTGTGCATGATATAATTTTGATTATGATGTGGCATGTAAAAGTTTATGATAGGGATTTTCATAATAATATTTGGAAAAATTGTCAATCACTTATTTAATGATGTTTATTCTCACCTAAATGTATATTTTACAATCCAATACAAAAACTACTTTATAACTATGAAACTATAATAAATAAGCATATTATATATATGAATTTAATATTTATTAAATAAATCAATTATAATAAAAATAGATATTTGTATTATAACATTAAAATTAAATTTTAAATATATAAAGTTAATGTTTTAACTCTTTGAATACCAATATACATTTTTTAAATTTTAGACTAGATTAAATTTCTAAGCGTATAAACTTAACTTTAATTCTTTATAAATATTTTAAGAAATTTATCCTTATCCTCAAATCTCCACTTCACTAAAAGTTATAAACTTAAGTCTTTAAATAATATTATTCAAAATACAAAGTCAAAATTTCAATTTAAAAAAAACATGATAATATATATAATACCAAATAGAAAAATTAAAATTTATAATAAAAAAATAAATATTTACACCGAAGGTGTTATTTAAGGGGGTAGTTTCTCTACAGGTTTCGTCGTCTGTCGACAGCCTGTGAGGAGCCTCCTTGTGTCCACATACTCCTTAACATATTAATGATGACATAGTTGATGACTACAATATCCCCTCAATAAGCAATTGGAGACAACAGTAAGAAGCACTGTAAATATTATCCTAGTGCCACCAAACCATATATGGAATTAATATTAGCTAGGAGATTGAAAGTGTGTGCGACTAAAACGTGATTGGGGACAAATCCATTAAGGGGAGAGGGCGAAAGCTACTGAAAACTTTGAGAATTTGGTTATTGACGACAAATGTCATCTTGACACCTTAGACACCTCAATTAAACTAATCCCTTCATGAACTAAAAAAAAGAAAAAAACTTATAGGCAAATCGACGAAGGAATAGTTTATCTAAGGGTCTCTAACCCATTTATTTATCTATATTTTTACAAAAATATACAATTAAAGCAAATCATAACATGGTTGACTTGTTGGATATAGTAAAAGCGAAAAAATTTACCCCATTTTCTCAAAATGTACATTGAGAAATTTTGGGTTTGTTACAAATGGTATGAGAGCCTCAGGTTCAAACACTGCTTCCAAATGGACCTACGTATACACAAGTAAGTTGTGTACTCTCTGAATTACTTTTTATGAAAATGGTTTGCATAAGAGCTTATCGTGCAACATGTAAGCTAAATAAAGATAATTGAGACCTTAAAATTATTTGATGACTAGAGTATGCATGGTTGTTAAAAGTTTCTTTTGAAGCATTCAGTTTGTCACCAGATGCATGTATAAATTTATTAGGGCATGAATTCTATATTGAAGAAATTGAAGCATTCCTTTTCTCCTACTTCTACATCATGACGATATGGTTGCACACTAAAGGCTTTGTGGAAAGGTTTTTGAAACCTTCTCTCCATAGATATTGGGTGGGATGTACTTAACCCCGAAGACTTAATTAAATATCTTAGTCTATGACCAGGTTATCATCCTAGTCTACGAATCTCTTGATCTATGTTTCATTTATGATAGCTTTTAACATGTTATCTTATTCACCACAATACACTATATACTCTAGTTTGAATTCAGTATCAAATTTTACTGCAAGACCTCATTGTAAAGCATAACTAAGTTTATCTTTGTTTCTATAATTATACATTGTCATATATATTAAAAATCACTATACGAATGACTTAATGAAGTAGTCCTTTGCAAAAGATAGAAGGTGTAAACCAAAGGAAATTGAATTATTATTGAAATGATTGTGTATGTAAGTTACAAAATGTTGGAAGTATCAAATTATGAAAATCCAATAAATGATTGATGGTTAAAAGATATTTTCCTAAACTAAAGCAGGAGGTTGGGTGAAACATAAATTCTGGAACTCAAGCATGAAGGCTTGAGGGGAAAAATAATATCTTCTTTGAGGGAAAACCAAGGGGAAAAATTGAGGATCTAGCTCTACTTTTCTAAAGTAACTTTTCTTGGACCCAAGTAGGAGGCTGGGTGGAAAAGATATTCCCAGACTCAAGCGAGGATGCCTGAAGGGAATCATGAAAGAGTCCGCGATATCAATGGCAACACCTAGGCACAAAGTTGACATCTGGAAAATAGGACAATGTTTGATGCTTTTGAGGGGAAAACTTTCAAACTAGCAATCAAAAGGGAGAGTAACCTCAAAGTTTTAGCATGTAAGTGACCAATTGCTGTCAGCAACTCGAGAGAGAATTATGTGTTTAGCAGAGATCTGTTAAAGATGGAAAACTCAAGGAAGGGTTTGTTCGTCAACAAAAGTGTTATTGAACGTTGTTCAACTTCATGATGAAAACAAGGAAACACATATTGACAATTTTCGTCATAACTAGACGGTTGAATGTCTTAATGTGTAAATGTTATAAATATTTAATTAGGAAAATTCCCTCAAGGGCGAGGGTGAATGGTACATTTTAAAATATTACTGCTTGAAATTATGTGAAATAGATGATGCTAACTTATGAATGAAATAAATGTCTATCTCGAGTTGAGGACTAATTAAAGCATCCAAGTACCAGAGGTAAAAGACGTCCTTCAAAAAGATAAGTAAATACGAGTTACTTATGAATTCTTTTGATGGTAATGATGCATTAGGCCTTTTTATGATGATAAAAGCACAAAAAGGGCTATTGTATGTTTCATAAATTGCAAATATTGTGTTGCAAAAGAGACTTGTCATTTATGTTCTAAGTTGGACTATGCATTAATGACATGTTTACTGACTAAATTTTGGAAGACCTCGTTTTGTTGCACAAAAGTACAGGTTATGAAGGATAAAATCTTGCGAGAATCGTGAAAGATTGAAGAAGATCAAAGCAAAGTTGAAAGTCATCGCGAAGGAGGCAAAAGCAAGCAATAGGAAATTGAGGGGAAATGAACACAAAACTTTGGATGAATTAAATTCTGCACCCAACGAGCTCTCCCGATCGAAATTTAAGTAAAAACTCACGGAGATATGTCGAAAATATGAACACAAAAAATAGTTTTTTTTTTTATGATACCTATCCCCAAATTTATATTAAAAAATTGTTTAATACCTATACGGTATTTCAAATTTAAAGCAATTTCATTGGCTAACACATGATCACATGGAATTTGAATTAAGGTTGAAAGGCCCATCTTGAGTTAAATTTCCTCTAGTGAGAATTCATTCTTTATGAACTCGGTACAACCTGCTACACACAATCATTTTGACGAAATATTAAACATAAATAGCATTTTTTCTATAGATCCTAAATATGTAACTTTGATTTAAAATTTTTATATTTTCCTATATCTTTTTCAATTTGTATTGTGTCCTAACTCCTTTACTCAAAAAACATGTTGTTAGTGTTTTTTCCATAACTTTTTCAATTTTTAATTGTTTTAAAAACAAATTCTATGATGCAGTAGAAGACCCCCACCTCTACATTCTATAAAAATTCCATTTCATGATTATTTCATTAATACCTTCAAAGGCTGCACCCACACTAATGATCACTTAGATAATTATAAAAATAAATAAAAACTACTAATTTTATTTTACAAAAAAAAGGGTTGCACAAGTGTTATATGTTATCTACATGCCTACAATTTTTTGTATCCTGAAATAATCATTTAGACCCTCAAAGGGTGCACCCACAAATACATATACCTTATCATTTTCATGAAAAATAAAAAGTGCCTATTAGAAAAAATGAACTTGACATAGTTATGAAATTTTTCAATACATAAAACTTGTATATTAGGAAACGTGATTCAATTTTCTACATTTCATTTTTTTAACTCAAAGCAATATTTTGTGTAAGTATCTCAAAAAATCCAATTAAGTTGAGGGATGCAGTTTTCTATTGCATCTAAGACACTTACATGTTGGAATTGAAGGGACGTTCGTATTTGATTTATGGTAGTTTGATGTCAAGTTGAATGCCTAATCCTTTCCAGGTTTTTGATGGCCCTCATTAGCTTGCACTCACTCGTAGTTATCGAATGACTAAACACAAACAAAATCAAAATATGAAAGAATATTAGCTCTCTTTTTAACCATTTAAATAAAATTCAGTTAAAAATAACTAAATATTTCATTAATTTTAACATTAATTTTTCTTTTTAATATAATTAAAAGCTAAAATTTTAAACTCAAATAAATAGTTATAAACTTTCATAAAATTTTATTTTTAATATGATTCAAAGTAAGATTTTAGCAGCTCCCATCAATCTTTGTAAAATTTATTTCTCACATTTTTATTAAATATTAATTAATAATATAAAAATATATTCTATAATTTTTTCATAATCATCCTTTATGATATTAAAAAATAACATTATTTCTTTTAAACTATAATGTACTTTATCTTAAAAAACTTGAATCACACTTTTCACAAAAGTTAAAAAAATGCCATAAATCCCATATTTTAATTTAAAGTTAAATATTACACTTTGTATTTTTTTTTTAAACCTTTAAGAAGAGAGGGGAAGTCTCGAAAGCATTCAAAAGTAATATTTGAACTTATGGCATCACAGACTAAGGACTCCCATAATTGTTAAGATGAAGATGGTTGTACTTTATCTTAAAAAACTTGAATCACACTTTTCACAAAAGTTTTTAAAAAATGCCATAAATCCCATATTTTATCTTAAAGTTAAATATTACACTTTGTATTTTCTTTTTTAACCTTTAAGAAGAGAGGGGAAGTCTCGAAAGCATTCAAAAGTAATATTTGAACTTATGGCATCACAGACTAAGGACTTCCATAATTGTTAAGATGAAGACAAGATTTTCTGCCATTCTTGTTAAGGACTCCCATGACTTTCTTGAACTTATGGCATCAGAGACTAAGGACTCCCATTCTTGTTAAGATGAAGACGAGATTTTCTGCCATTCTGGTTAAGGACTCCAATGACTTTCTTGATTGTACACAGCAGGGATGGAATTTGACTGGTAAATTGACCCATAGACGGGTAAATGCCGTCATGAGTCAATTTATCCGTCAAATACAGCTAAAATTTTTCCAAGACCATCAAAATCTAGCTTAGAATACAGAAAACGTTTCAGATTTTGTTTGTTACCGGCAAGTGTCCGTCATTTGAAATTCCAACCCTGGTCCACAGTATAGACCAAAGCTTTTTTTTATGTTCTTATTAATGCCGGTACATGTTTTTTATGTTCTTATTAGTGTGTTTTTTTTTTAATCCCAATACATTTGCAAAAGCTCTCCAGAACTCTAGTAATTATAAAGATTTTTATTGAGCAGCTTAATTAGGTAGTTTATTTTTTTCTTTTTAATGTAAGAATCTCGTGATTTAAGAATGCCGTCTTCGTCCCATCACAGAGAGTGCGTGGCAGATTACATAAAGCTGAAAACACGGTCAACTGATTTGCATCATATTACATCATGGTGATATTCTGTGACTTTAATGAAGCACTCAAGCTCTGTTATATCCTGCTGTGACTGTACAAACTTTTGTCGCATAGATTTGAGATATATACATCTGGCCACAGATTTTAAATGCCAACAGACCTGCCACATATAGTGCAAGTAAGATCCACTACGCTCCTTATAAAGCTGTTTTTTCTGTTCACATCCCCATAATAAGGCGCGCAATAAGTCAATTTACATCACAAGGTAGGAATCCTGTGAACTAGCCAGGGTTCAAATAACAGTTTGTACTTAGCGTACAGAAATATCATTTTGTATTTTAACATCCCAGTTGAATACGAGTCGTCATTGACGGCTTGAAGGCCGAAACCATTTGGTTTTTTAGAGCATCGAATTTTATGTATTATAATCCAGTGGTAGCAGCATTAAATGTGTTATTACAGAATGTTTATTAAAAATACATTATTGTGGTGTATATTTATCATATATTTTCACAACCTCTCCAAAACATGTAAAAATAAAATCTCAAACAAAATTCATAAAAAAACTCTATATCATTATTGGGGAACGCTATAATTTACTGTCTATAAATATTGGGAACTCTTTATAATCTACTAAAAATCTATCCACATGATTTCCAGGTTATTATGTTAATTCTATCTATACATAATGGTTTGGCTTCTAAACACTCTCTTTCCAATTTGGTGGTTATAAGGAGTATCTTAGCATCAAGGAACACAACTGCAAGGATTTCTTGGAAAGGCATAGAGTGGGAAGGATAAGTTCCTATGTCTATCCAAAAAGATAGGATCATAGTAAGCATTCTATGATGAGAAGAGAAGCATACAAAATGTAAGTGTTATTGTGATGAAAGTCGAAAATTGAGAATTGAATTATAATAAAGAATTAAAGATAAAAAAGTTATATTCTAGATAGGAGAAGAATGAAATAAATAATAAAAGATTCAAGGAAAACCAATACTCTATCTTATAATAATTTAAATTATCTTCAATTCATAATTAATTCATAATTACTTAAAGGCTTAAAACTTAGATTGAAATATAATGAATACAAAACAATGAATAAAAAATTATACATCTTTTTCATAAAAACCATTTTTCAATACAATTTATAATTATTATTTTAATAAAAATTAATATAATACATAAATATTGTGTCACACCTCTAAAAGTAATCACTTAAAATTGAATTCCAAAGAATCATGTCTTTTTAAGTAATCAGGTTTATAATAAAAAAGACTACCAATATATTAAAATATATAAGCACTTCGGTATTTGGGTTAACATTGTTTTTGGTAGTTATAGATGACATGATGAAAACCTTGACTCATATGTGTAAGAATTTTTTTATTGTATATATTCTATTATTTTATGTTCTTATTTTATTTAGTGTGTTATTTTTAGAGTTTTTTTTGTTATTGACTAGTCAAGAGGCGTTCTCTAGTTTAGTATGGAGGAGATATGTGACACTACCTACACAAAATTAAAATTAAAAATGATGTAGTTTCCATTCTAAATCTCTTATCATTTGTATAATAAAATAAAGGATATTGATATGAAAGAAAGAAATAAATAAAGAGATAAATAAATAAATAAATAAATAAAATTTATTTCATATCAATATCCGTTATTTTATTATACAAAAGATAAGAGATTTAGAATGGAAACAACATGACTTTCAATTTTAATTTTGTGTAGGCGGATATGTTGGATATAAAATTTATTATTATTTTATTAAAGCGTCACATACAAACGTGACAACATCTTCTTCAATAAATATTTGATTATACCATTACTTTAATTGATGGGGTTTGGGAAAAACCATGGGTTGTCTTGGGTGTTGAAAATATATAAACATTTTATTATACCATTACTTTAATTGATGGTGGTTTGCTAGAACCCATGGCATACCTTGGGTGTTGAATATATATAAACCCAAAGTCAAATCCTCATTAACAGCATATTTTATATTTTCATGGAAAGGGACATATATTAATAAATAAATAAGTAAATACATACATAAATAAAAAAGGCAATAAATAAAGCTTTCCCACGGTATTGTATTGATTAAAAAGTTGTCAAGAGAGGTTTGTACCTGGAGAAATTGATCTCTCTTGAGGCTTTATAAAGCTTAAGATTTGGATCTAAGATGATATAAACTCAATACACCTTATTTATGTGGATTCATAACTTTATTTGGTAGGTGATCTATTTTGTATTTAAATACAAAATTCAAACTTTATTTGTAAATTATATTTTTATTATTAACATAAAGTAATACAAATGTTTTTGAAGTTTATGTACACATAATGTTTGGAATTTATATGTGGTTAAAATATTTTTTCTTTAATGTTCATTTGTGTATCTCATTTATAACACATTCATGATTAGGCATCTATCTCTCTATTGAGCTTCATTAATACTTATTTTTCTTTTTGTTTTTTAGATTTAGGTTTTTCAATTATATTTAACATTATTTTTTATGATTAAAATAATTTTGACATCATAAATCATATTAAATTATATGCAATAAGTCTCTTAACATGTGGTAGCAAAACAATTATATCAACTTATTTTGAATTTTTTAAGAAAAATTATATCAACTAATAAAAATATTATATTAATTATTTTTCTTGTTTTTAAGGAAAAATTATATTAATTATTATTATTGTTTACAAGGATGTATATATATGATAATATTCAAAGAAGAGAAATTAAAAAAACCTAAAATATATTTGATATAATTTTTATTTTTAAATTTAGGTAATTATTTTCTATATTTTTGATAATATTTTGAATTTATATTTATATTTAGAGTTTTATATTAATTTTCCTATGATATAAATTTCTATATATTAATTTATACTTGGATATGGAAATTTGAAAATAAGACTTGAAATTTCGACATAGTTATTAGAACACTTACATGTATTGGTTGAATTTTTGACATCCTTAATAATCATTCACATACACATATTAAATACTCAATCCCATCCTCACTTTCTTCTTAAGTTGAACATTATTGATAAAAGTCCCACATACCCTTTTGACATTTGAAGTAGTGATTGAGGTAGATATCCTTTTGACATTTAAAGAAATGACCAAGGTACATGTAGGTAGGGGTCGAACTTACAACATTTAAAGAATATAACATGTACATATTATATATTCAAGTGCACCCCATGTTCTCATTAAGGTTTGCCTCGAATTTGTTCTATTACATGTAGTCTAGCCATAAATCAAAAAGAAAATCCACTTTCAAATCCTAGTGGTTTTGGTTAAAAACTACATCTAAATCTGAATAAAACCCTACTTGATAACTCACAAATTTAATAAAAAATGAAATAATTGTATTAAAAAATACTAACTCAATGTGCGTAGTGTTTATGTTAAAGTTCAAAGTATTAATCATGCTCTTATTGACTTTTCTAATAAATAGATCTTAATAACTAATGGATTATGGTTTATTAAATATTTATTTCATTGTAGTAAAATGGAAGATACTTTAAAGCATAAGAATTATAGGACAAAGTTAAAGCATAAGAATTATAGGGCAAAGTTAACCTATTTAAATCATAGTCCTTTAACTTTAACATAATTAACTTGTTTATTTGAAAATTTCTAATTTGGATGAGAATGTTGAATCTCTCTATCCAATTTCGAAAGTGATCTCATTGTGGTAAAATGAAAAATCCTTTAAAGCAGGAAAACTAAGATTATAGGACAAAGTTAGCTTATTCAAACCATAGTTCTTGTACTTTAACATAATTATCTTAACTTGTCTATTTGAAAATTTTTAATTTTGATGAGAATGTTGAATTTATCCAGTTAACTTTATAATTTCCAAAATTTTAAAAGTATTGGATATTCTTTAACAAAGTTCTTGAAATTCATGCATATTAAAAAAAATAAGGCAATTATTACATGTATCATAATCTAGCTAAAACTTAAAGTGAGTGAAGATCTGCACTTTATAATTTACAATTAGTACAAGGCCATGTTGTCATGTAATGTGGGTAACCAACTATAAACATTAAAAAAATGGTTGTCTCTTAAAATAAAATAAAAATAAAACAAACATAGATCCATTTTAAATTGGATCAATTACTTAGAAAATTTATATTTTAGATAGAGAGTTTATTTAGAAATATTAAAAAGAAAGGTTTATGGGCTAAATTTTAACCCTCAATTAATTTTCCAAGTAATTTCCAATCTATATAAAATGATTCCTTCAAATTTTATAAAATAAAAGTATGTCTAAAAATCACCAAAATATTCTAGAAACTATAGAAAATCCTTAAAAATTTGAATATTTTTTAAAATTAGTGTTAAATATTTTATAATTGACATTTTAAGAATACATAAAATTTACCAATTTTTTTAACTTTTAAAATAAAGTATAAATCCTTAAAAATTTCCTAAATTTCAATCTAAATTAAATATTGAAAAAAATAAAAAAATAAAAATAAATACAAATTAAATAATTTAAACTTAAAATGTAGAAACTATTTGCAGACAAACTCAAGAGAAAAAATACTAAAGCTTTCAATAAAATCAATTAATCTTCGTAATCCTTTTACTTTAAATAATCAAAATAAAATTTTGAAAATACAAAATTTATTTGAATATAAAAGAATTATATATAGTAAGTTAAGGAACCTTGAATTGCTAGAAATGAGAGTAATATTACAAACACATTCTGCTACTTGCCCAAGAGCCAAGTAAGGCAGAAAGGATAAGCTGAGTGACATAATAAAAGCCTAGAACATTCAATTGGAAAGGCACAGCTGGACACTAAAGCTAGATCCAAAATAGGATCATAGCAGAGGAAAGCTAAAAAGAAGCTATGAAAAGGAGATCACAAAGAAGATGGTCCTGGCCCAGAATCGGGATGAGTCTCAGGCCTTCCTTTTTTTCCTTGTGTTTTCTTGACTTGTATCCATCCCCCTGAGGCTGGGGATGCTAAGGCCACTTGTCGCGCATCACAAGAGCCATGGTGGAGTTCCTTATGAGAATATGAAGAGGAAGATTCATGATGTCGTTTTTGCCCTTGTGGATGGCTGCTTTTCGTTCGTTCATCTTCTTGAAGAGGCATGTGCGCCTCAAGTGGTGGTGAAGTGGGTCTCTGATCTTTTTTTTCTGAGGGCAAGTCTTCATCAGACATGTCATCTTGATTGTTTTCTTCATGCGGGGGCATCCAGGCTTGCCAGCTTTTGGCTCTATGGGCCTTCGATGTTTTTTGTTGTTGGGTCTTCCTTTGCGAGCATGCATTGAGAAGGTGGCCTATGTGTCTGTAGATCTTGCACATGAAGGCTATGTTTTCATAGTCCAAGGCTTGAATCTAGATGGAGCTGCCTAGTTTCAGGTTGATCTGGTTGGGAATCCATGAACTGATGTCAATGGTGGCGCATATGCAAGCAAAGGTAAAGACACCTTGTGTTGAGCGGGAGTCATCGGAGGACAAAAAATATCCCAGAGCGTCACCTATCCCTTTGAAAAATGAATGAGTCCAGAAGTGGATTGGTAAATTTGGAAGCCGAACCCAGATGGGCACCTTCGTCACTACCATAGTAAGAGGATCAAACTTAGGGAACCAAGGGGTTATGAAAATCCCTGTAGATCCCCATAACCAAGGCCCTTTTCTCATAATAGAGAGAATATCTTCTCGAGAAGGGAAAATCATAAGAAAAAAACCTTTAGAGCAAAGTAAAACCTGAGATTCATCAAGCAAGTTTATGTTGATCCACGCGATGAGATCTTTTGTTTTTGGCCATAGTCCATTGAATCTGCAGATTAGGGTCTCCTCTTTGAATTGGAGAATGTTCCGAAAGACTTCTGGTTTCTTAATCTCCAGGGTGGGAACCTTCTCAGATTTGTCTACAATGTAGATCGAGTGAGAGATTTGGACCAGTTTTTGAGCATTAGAGAGCCCCAAATTAAATATTATTATATCAATAACTAAAAGTATATTTGTAAAAATCCTTTATAAAACTTTAGGAATGATTTTAGTTTCTCCTTATGTCACTTCCACATCTCATAGAATGACCTGCGAGACATATGCACATATTACATCATCTTGAAAATGAATCTGCATTCCTCATCTACGAAGTTGTAGAACGTTCAATGTTGAGACAAGTTATTATGATTAACCAATTTTGTCTGATACCAAAAAGCAAAAAGCAAATTTAACTGGCAGTGTCAAACACATTGAATGGAAATCTTGAAATAAAAAATGAGAGGTACTTCACTGACCTTTCATATCACTTTGCCTCCATCCTCGCAATTATTTTCATGCTCTATCAATTTACCTCATCCTTATTTGGCCATAACCTACAGATACTGATATGCTCAGCCTCTCTCATGGATAACTAACTTCATTTTGTACTAAGCTCTCTTATATGAGGCCTAAGCTGTAACGTCCCCCTTAAAATGCCTCTAAATACTTTGTAAATTCTGAATGTAATTGTTCTCTAGTGAGGAGCTCAAGGCCAAGGCCCCACTAGGAGAACGTTATATGTTAGGTAATGTGATTTACTTAGCTATAGACCTCGGATACGTGAGACCGAGACACAACTTAAACAGCCGACTGAGTCCACTAGAGAAGATAAAACAGTGAATGGGAAGAAGAGTGAACGTCTTCTTGGAATGACATAAGATTTTAGTTGTCACCCTAAGTCGAAGTAAGCCCAAGTGGACTAACTTACATCCCAGGTCTTTAGAGTTAATGTCCCCACCAATCTTGATACATGTTTCGCCGAAACTTATCTTGACTAAGACACCGCAACCCGTTACAAAAACCCTAATAGGATAAAGTCAAGATAAAAGGAGTTGTACTCGGTTGGTATCGATACAAAGGAATTAAGGAGTTAAGATAATAAAAAAAAATTGGGGCTAATTCAAGAGGAAAAGCATCCTAATGGAGCTAATGGTCAAAGAAATTTTTAGGTCGTAATCTCCTTAAAACAAGAAGAACCTAAGTACTCTAGTGCTTATTTCCACCTCACCTTAACCAAAGGGGTTGAAAGAAAATGTATATAAATAGAATTATAATGGCGGCCAAATTACTCCATGCACATGTATACTATATATAAGGGTATTATATAGTATAATGTACATAAATGAAATTATATATATAATGGCTGACAAATTATTCCAAACCCATGTATACTATATATAAGGATATTATATAGTATAATGTATATAAATGGAATTATATATATAATGGCCGACAAATTATTCCATACACATGTATGTTATATATGAAGGTATTATATATAATTTAAGACCACGTGCATGTAGAAAATATGTAAAGAATATTACATATAATGGTGGATAATTATTTTATACAATATCACACCACCCATAGTGAAAGGAATTGCTGGTATAAATTATATAAAGAACATCATAAATACAGTTTAAGAAAAGAGTTTAAAAGAACTTTATAAGTTTTACAAGATTATTGCCGGAAAATTGAAAATGGAGAATTAACCAAAAAAGAAAAAAAAACCAGAATCCTGGGCATCAACTTCTGCCAGAAAATTGCAACGGCAACGCTGGCAATTGATAAGGAATTTATTTAGCATCAATTTCTGCCAGAAAATTGCAACGGCAGGGCTGCCAATTCATAAGCAATTTATTTAGCATCAATTTCTACAAGGAAATTGCAAAGGCAATGCTGGAGCAATTTATTTAGCATCAATTTCTGCCAGAAAATTGCAACGGCAAGGATGGCAATTGATAAGCAATTTATTTAGCATCAATTTCTGCCAGAAAATTGCAACGGCAATGCTGGCAATTGATAAGCATTTTATTTAGCATCAATTTCTGCCAGGAAATTGCAATGGCACGGCTGGCAATTGATAAGCAATTTATTTAGCATCAATTTCCGCCAGGAAATTGCAACGGCAGGGCTGGCAATTGATAAGCAATTTATTTAGCATCAATTTCTGCCAGAAAATTGCAACGGCAAGGCTCGCAATTGATAAGCATTTTATTTAGCATCAATTTCTGCCAGAAAATTGCAACGGCAATGCTGGCAATTGATAAGCAATTTATTTAGCATCAATTTATGCCAGAAAATTGCAACGCTCCCAATTAATAAGCAATTTATTTATTTAAAGGTAGGTCTCTGCATTTGTGAGAGGGGGAAGAAAATAAAAATAAAAATAAAACAATCCCCTTGTTCCCATGAAGGGAATGATGTCCATGCCCTTATAAAGCTCTCTACGGCCTTCTCGGAAAGGGAGGGAGGAATGAATGCGCCTTAAGCAATAAGCTCACCATTTTCTTTGGTGTTAAGAAAAAATATACCTCTGCGTGTGATGGGGGAGAGCATTTGGACTGGCGTTCAATTCTGTATATATTTATCAGTGATTCTTCATAGCTGAGTATAAAATCCCATCATGGGCGTGCAGGTGTGTTACGGTTCTATTAACCTGTAAGTGGTTTTTGTTTATTCTTACCATTGAATGCATGGTGTATCTCGAAATAGTTTCAGCACTTGTTGGGTCCAATGTAGATATTGGAAGATCGGTTGTAGGCGTTTTCAAAATGTACAGATTTAATATGCGTGAGGACCAACTCATTTGGGAGTGGTTACGTTCTGTTTTATATAGTATAGATATAATTTTCATAGCATAGATTTGATATTTCTGGGTATCAGGGAGTGATTTGTTTTACATACCAGGATGTGCCATTCCCAGAACATATCCTTTTAATCCTGGAATTTCGAAAATAATAGAACCCCACTTCCGCCAAGATTGAAAGATCCACTTCCAAAAAAATAATTGAAAGATCCAGGATTGGTTTAGGAGTGTTGAGGTTATTCAAATCGCAGTATCTATTTGCTTCTGTGAATTTTTAATGCCACAGTTTGAAAGAGGGTAATTTAGCCACGCTGTCTATTTTGGAGTTTTGCGCTCTAGGGTTCGAGAGCAGCGTTTTCATGGGATATTTATCTCGGTAATTATCTCCATGCGTTGTAAAAATGTTGTATCCCAGAACTGACAATCTGTCTTAAATAAGGTAAACTCACAGCTAAGGACTAGCTGCCGTGTGCATCTAGAAAATATTTAAAAAGCTAACTTACCTCCCTCGTAGGTTGAACAACTAACTTACCTCCCTCGTAGGTTGAACAACTGTTTCTGACCCGTCTACTTTTTATGTTAGGTATCTCTTTCCTGAAGAATTTTGGGGAGGGGGTTTTCTTGAATTTTCTTGCCTCTTATTCCTGAAAGTTTTGTTCCCCTGGTAAATTGGTTTAGGTGACTGTAGGATGACCCGCGTGGATGGTCAGACCAAGTCATCCAGTTTTCACAGAGGCATTAAGATTTATTTTTCTTGAGTTGTTAAACTTGAAGAAGAATGCAAAATAGCGTGCAGCAAAAGTGATGAAAAATGTACTCTTTCCTTCTTTGAAATACATAATAAAGAGAATAGCAAATTTGGTGGACGTAGCCCCTGGATGGGGTGAACCACGTATATTTCTGTCCGTCTTCATGTGTCTGAATTTTTTCCTGTCATTATCTTGTGCATGTCATTTTCTTGTGTATATGTGATGCTGATCCGCAAACTTGATAATAGATTTTTGTTTTGTGTACCTGAATGTTGATTCACAACCCGGCTAGTAGATTGAATTTATACATATGATGTTCTACAACTTTTACTACTATTGCAGAAGAGCATTCGATATTTTTTTGGTCTACACAGGGTATTATTCCAGATATTTTCAGCTTCCAACCAAAACACTAATACATGAATGAAAGAATTCGATTTCTAGACCCAAACTATTCGTCTGCATTTTGGTTTATAGTTATGAGTGTTTGCATGGAACTTACTGCGATCTGTATGAGAACTAGATTAACTCTGATGTTTGCATTTGTGTAAGGATGCCTGAAATCTGCATAGTATGTGGATCGAATTTTTAGGCCTGCGATATCACAGATGTTATTGTGGTTCCATATGCTTGTGATGTTAATGGAAAACTTATATGTTAAATCTGTTCTGATTTATTGCATTTTTATTTAAGGTTAAGGATTCATTATACCGGTGATCTGTATGAGATCTGATTAAACTTTTATGTCTACATTTAAATTGATGATTGCGATTTTCTTTATGACCTGGGTTGTATCTAAATAGAGATTATAAGGAATCCCGATTGATGGCTGCGTTTTGACAAAGATTTGACTTATGTATTATATGGCTGTTATTTCTATTGAACAAAGAATACAAATATTCCTTCATTCTATAAAGAGTTGAATGCATGTGACTTATTATCGGTGATTGATTTGAAGGATCTATGTATTAGATCAGTATATTGGTAAACGTCTCCTTTGTGATTTGAATGCTATTGGAGAGTTGAGTTCATCTATTTACTATGGGCGATGGATTTGGGTGAATCTACGGTCCATATTTGTATATGGTTAAATATTTCTGCGATTTGAAGGCCACATAAAGTGAAATTTAAGATCGGAGTACATATCATTTACTAGCTTTGTTTTGGGTTGAAAAACTCTGTGTTTGAGATCTACATGTAGGTTAAATAATATATGTGTTGATATGAATGAATTCTTATTTGAGATCTGCATATATATGTTAGTTGCATTTTTATCCATAAAGACTCTGATTGCATCCGAATTTTGGAATGAGTAGTTTGGAATGCTGTATAAGTGATCAGCTTTTGTAAAAAATATTGCATGATGCTGCGGTTTGGTGGATGTAACCAGGTTTGGGGCAAACCACGTACTTTGGTGTGTTATTTTTTGTCCCTGGTTGTGCTCGGTTGATCTCTTTATCTATTATGATTTAAATGGTTGAGTGATATTTCTATGAATGTTTTAAATGCAAAAGAAAGTCAGTTTTACAATGGCTAATATGTCTGTACGATCTCATGGGGTGTAAAAGGCAGAAATCTTTATCAAAGGCCCTCTCCTATAGTTTATCAGGTAAATAACACAAATAGTAGGAAGGAATAAACTCTCGATTTTAATGAGTATTGACTAATGCTGATAGATAACCAAAATACTTTCAGAAAATGTCGCTTGATGCATGGTTAATAGCTTCCCTGTAATTCCATGGAAAAATCTGCCACTAACAGAGTTGGCTCATTTTGTAGCAACAACAAAGAACAATAATTTTCCCCTTTGTCACACATTATGGCATCTAGGTACAAGGGGTATGTTACATAAGCCCTCATATATGTCGTAGATTTGATATATGTAACTAACAATAAATGTTAAATGATAAAAGGCCTGTTGAGTATAGTGCCAGACAGACCCACTCTCAGCTGCATATAAAGTTGCTTTAAGCATCTTGCAAATAGTGTGTTAACAGTATTAACAATTCATGGAAACTCTGTTTATACGGTGATTACATTTATTTCGAAAGGGCTGAAAGGGCCAATCATGATAAACAATTTACTAGCCTAATATTTCATTACATACAAGGGCTCCCAAGGAGCAAATATCATGGACGATATTCGAACTCGGGTGGGGAGCACAATAACCAAATCTCCTAACCACCTATGCTACGCCCAACACACACACACACAGGTTTATTTTTTTAAAGTTTTAATGGACTTTTATTTATATATGGTAAGTGTAGAGTATTTGGAATAAGTGTTTATCTTATGGCACTTAAATTGGATATTATTAATTGGTTGGTTTTTGGACATTTTAAAGTAACTATAAAAGGAATGAAAAGTGGGAGTTGAATCTATAGATAGAATAGATAGGGTTAGTGTTATTACAAGGAGGTTATAGAAAGGGGGATTAAATTGGAGACCATTAATCAAGTTGGTCTTTCCACTTCTTTAATAGCCACAAAGACAATGAAAAGTAGGAGTTGAATTTATGGAATTTGAAACTTGTAAACCAAAACTTTTTATGTTATTAATAATGTTAACAACATTTTACAAGTAGTTCAAGTTTAAATCAAAATAAGGTGTAAGAAGCTATGTGATTCAAAATGGAGTGAAAGCTTTAAAACCTTTAAAACATATATAATGAAAATTAAGTAAAACAACTATGTTTTGTAACAAGGGGGATCTTAAATGGGAGACCATTCACACAATTGGTCTTTGTGACCCTTTAAAGTAATGACAGACACAATTAGAAGTAGAACTTGAATTCATAGATAAAAAAAGTTAGGGTGGTTGATATTATTGGACATGCAGAAAGAATGACCTTAAATTGGAGACCATTGATCAAGTTGTTGTTTTCGCCACTTTAAAGACAATGAAAAGTAGGAATTGGATTTAAGAGGTCCTAACTTGAAGATTCAAACTTTTCCATGTTCTTATTAATGCCAACAACATTTTGTGGGGGGTCTAAGCTCATATCAAACTAAGTTGTAAAATGCTATATTATCCAAAATACAATAAAAACCTTATAACTTTGAAACATATACATTGTAACTTAAGTAAAACAACTATGTTTGGTAGCAGTGAGGCCTATAGAAAGGGGGGGGGGGATTAAATTGGAGACCATTAATCAAGTTGGTATTTTTTGACACTTTAAGGCAACCATATAGGTCCAATGAAAAGTAGGAGTTGAATTCATTATAGATAGAATAGATAGACCAGATGCTATTATTGGAGGGCGAGG
Organism: Pseudotsuga menziesii; assembly: GCA_001517045.1. Taxonomy (NCBI): domain Eukaryota; kingdom Viridiplantae; phylum Streptophyta; class Pinopsida; order Pinales; family Pinaceae; genus Pseudotsuga; species Pseudotsuga menziesii. The sequence continues at coordinate 104,162 of LPNX010210152.1, forward strand.
AAGAAGGGGGGACATCAAATTGGAGACAATTAATCAACTTGGTCTTTTGATCACTTGAAAGCAATCATAAAGACAATGAAAAATAGGAATTGAATTTATAGAGATGCCAACTTGTAGAGTTAAAATTTTCCATGCTCTTATTAATGCTAACAACATTTTGTTGGTGGTCTAAGCTAATATCAAAATAATTTGTAAAAGACTACATCATCTGAAATGAGTGAGAGCCTTATACCCTTGAAAACATATACAATAAAAGTTAAGTAAAATAACTATGTTTTGTAGCAGTGAAGCCTACAAAACGGGGGGACCTTAAATTGGAGACTATTGATCAATTTGGTTTCTTGACACTTTAATGCATGCCAACCATAAAGACAATGACAAGTATGTGTTGAATTTATAGATATAATAGATAGGGTGGGTGCTATAACCAGGGTCCCAAACAGAGGGGACCTTAAACTGGATACCACTAATCAAGTTGGCCTTTCCACCATCTTAAAGTAATCATAAAGGCAATGAAAACTAGGAATAGAATTTATAGAGGTCCCAACTTGCATACCCAAACTTTTCCATGTTCTTATTAGTGCTACCAATTTTTTGTGGGTGATCCAAGATCAGACTAAGTTGTAAAAGACAACATCATCCAAAATAGAATGAAATCCTTATGACCTAAGTGATAACATATACACTGAAACTTAAGTTAAAAAACTATGTAAAACTATGTTTGATAGCTTAGTGTGTGAAATGGGAGCCTTAAATTTTAGATAATTAATCAAGTTAGTATATCTAACTCTTTAAAACAATCATAAACATAAATACAATTAAAGATAGAAGTTGAATTTATAACTAGAATAAATAATGTTATGAATCTATTTTATAAAGGTCTAAATTACAAAACTATATATGATCCAAATTCAAATCAACTTATATCATCCAAAATGGAATGAAAGCCTTAAGAAACATTACATCAATCTGAAAATTTACATCCTAGTAAAGCAATAGCCCCTCAACCACCAATTTCGGTGGATACCACACAAACAAATTAAATGGAAACTTTTGAAAAATCAAAGATACCCCACTTTTCTTATCAAACTGTACTTCTTTTTCTTCCATCCCCACACTCTGTTATAACATACTAGTAACATAAATTTTTGTCAACCTCCACTCATCTCTATCTTGCCTGCAGAGGATTTTATGACTGAGATTTTATATATACATGTGCCCATAGATTCTGAACAACAGAAGGCCAGCCAACATAGTGCAAGTGAGACCCACTATGGTTTCTATCAGAAGACCCACTATGTCTCCAAAATAGAGCACAATAATTCAATTTATATAAGAAGGCAAGAATGATGTGAATTAGGAGTGTTGAAAATACCAATCTTTTATTTTGGAGTTTCAGCCAGTTTTTAAAAGTTAAAACTAAGTTAAAAATATTTTTTTTATTTTATTTTAGAGTTTAAATGAGTATGCATCATAGTAGCATAATTCAGTTATATTAAACTTTCCTGTACCAAAATTGGGAGGCAGTTCAAAAATATCAAAATATTTGCATAATTCTTAAACTCGCTTTAAATGTTTGCAACAAAACAAATATGGAAAGGTTTTATAACATTGCCCAGCCCAATCTCTTCACCATTTTATAAAATTTCAAAGAAGAGTCACATGTTCGACAACCCATCAATTCCTTCAATGAAAATTATTTGTTGTTCAATGAACATTATACCTTCCATATTATATAAAGATGCATGTGAAATGTGAACATGATTTAGAGTTCATCTTTCAAAACTTGCCTTTTGCATAGAAAGGCTAAAATAATTTATATTACTTTTGTCTCTCATCTATTTCTTAATGTACTGTATCATTCCACAACATTAAATCCATCACATAGCTCATCCCTATTAAATCATACCATCATATTGACGCATGCAACATTTTTAGTGTTATTAAATGAAAACTTCCCAAGGAAGATTGGACACCTTGCCTTTCTAAATCTTCCCTTGAATTCATGCGTTATGAGCATTGTTAATCCTTGTGAATATGAGAATTGACATCACATTTTGTTTCTATAATTAATCTTTTGAGATCCTATAGTCACCATAATTTCATTACCTTTGTTAAATTTTCCTCTCCTTTTGGCTTTGTAAAATATTAACACAATTAGTCACATGTTATGGGTATAAATTATAACGTCATTGGGGACTTATTAGTAAGATTAATTGTAAAAGTTTGGTGTAATGACAATTTTGAAAAGCAAACTATACGCATTGAATGAAGCTAAGAAAACATGTGCGTCCTTTTTTTCATCTTTACATATTCCATCATACACCAAATATCCCGGATATTTATTGTTTTAAAGACATTAAGTTATTATAATGTAAAAGAATTATTAATTAAATAATTAAAAACTAAGAGTATCAAAACTGAAGTAGTTGTTATAGAGTGTTTGCTGACCCACAAGGAGAAATGGCAAGTGTCAAAAGAAAATCCCAAGTAGAAAAATTGCTTAATGAAAACTCAAATGTTGTAGGAGGCATTCTCCCTAAAATCAGGTCGAGACTCATTGTGGAGTAATAATGGAGTAGGTGGATCATAGATGACCAAGTCCTAGGAAAAATACTATAAGTATTGAACCCATCGAATGAGAAGGAGACTTGTGATGGAGGGCAATATGATCTAGCTTTTGCAAATAGAGTTTTGTGACCAGTCTTTGTCCTTGTGGTTCAACAAGAAGGCTCAGGGGTTTCATAGAAAGTAACTTGGTAGTTCTGGAAGTTGGTAGGGAGAAACATCGACTTCAGTTTTGATATTCCACCAATCGGTATGAGGTTCCATCCTACTTAATCCTATTCTAGATTAGATTAGTTACATTCATGTTATATTTTATCAAAGTTATACTTGCTTCTTTATTAAATTTTATGTTCAAAATTTTATATTTGTGCATTAAGTAATTTATTAATTATTGTTTTGTCATTGATAGTTTATAAGCAAATTTATGTACAGTGCTTATATTGGAATTATTAAAATAGGCATAAGTTATATTTTTGTATATATAGCTTTTTTAAACAAAACCTAATATCATGCTAGATAAGTCTTTTAGTACAAACTGAACTTATATATATATATTCAACGAAAAAAAAAAATTTAGGGTGAATCCATGAAGATGGGTGTTTATTTTGGGGGGTCTTATGAGAAAATAAATTTGATTTTTTCATTTTTTCAACTTTGGGCAAACCAAAGTGATATTTTTGTTTAGAATTTCACTTTTAAGTAAAAGAAACTTTTAGAGAATTATGTTAGCTTTCTATTCATATTTTTTTCAATTTTTTTATTGATATTTGATATGTCGTTTTGACAAATGTTTGACAATGTCTTTATAAAATGAAAGAACTAAAAAATAGTCATGTTTGGTTGCGCCCCTAAAATCATTGTTAAACTTGTGTTTTGCAAAAAACAAATATGCTATAACAATCTACGCACAATATACTATTGCGGTGACTATAAGTTTGTAACCAATAGATCTTTATACTAATTTTAATATTTTTTTGAATTCGATAAATGGAAAAACCTTGTCGGTTTTAAACATGTTTTTGGTTGCGACACTTTTCTCTCAATTGACTATAAAACTTACAAATCTACGAATACATTTTTGAAGTAGACACTCCAATTAACGCACCATATTTATTTCAATTTTTTCGGTGGTGTATTTTTAAAGTTATATATTTTTCATTTCACTACATTTTGAAAGAGATGAAACTAAACTCGACACATGTTAAGAAACAAAAAAAATAAAAATATTGGATCTCACCTATACACAACAAAATCTATACCTATGGAAAGTAGATTTAATGACGAAAGTAAAGGTATCAAGTCCGACAATCGATTTGTAGTTTAAACCATCCATTTTACCTTTATGAAAATGGAGAAACCTGAAAACTGTGCAGGTTTCGAGTCTTAGAGGATATTCAGCCGAATAATTAATCGATCGAATAATGTTTTTCCATTACGAAACTGTTACAAGTAAGGTTGTTCGGCCGAATAACTAAATGCAAAAAGAAATTTCATCGACCGGAATTTTTTTTCTTACGTTATCTATATATTCATATAAATAAAATGGAAGAGACTCATTATTTTCGCACATTTTCATTTTGTATAAGTAAAAATATTTTTGAAGGGGTTTTTAGAGGAGATTTGTTTTTCCAAAGGAGTTTTTTTACAAGGTATTTTTCTTCTTATTTATTTCCAAGGGGTATATTGAAAGAGGTTTTTTCCCAAGGCACTTTTGCCAAAGATTTTGTGTTCTAAAGTATTTTTCCAAAGAAGTTATTTCTTTGCAAGAAGTTTTTTCATAGAGTTTTTTTTCCAAGATATTTTTGCAAAGTAGGTTATTTCTTTGAAATGGGTTTTTCCAAAGAGTTTTTTTTTTCAAGGTATTTTTGCAAAGGAGTTATTTCTTTGCAAGGGGTTTTTTCAAAGAGTTTTTTTTCCAAGGTATTTTTCCAAAGTAGGTTATTTCTTTGCAATGGGTTTTTCCAAAGATTTTTTTTGCAAGGTATTTTTGCAAAGGAGTTTTTTTTCCAAAATATTTATATAAGTTGTTTTTTCAAAGAAGGTTTTTTTTCAAAGAATTTTTTTTTTCCAATTGTTTTACAAAGAAGATTTCTTTACAAGGTGTTCTTATTTTTTTCCAAGGGTTTTTCCAAAGGATACTAAACAATCATGGGAAATAAAAGAAATTGTAAAAAAAAAAGTGATCGTAAACATGATGACGATGCTAATAGGGAAAAACAAAAAATCAGAAATAGAGCCAAAAGATAAAGGGTTGCAGAAACAGAAGAGAGAATTGAAGATATAAGAATAGATTTACATGACATTATTGATTGAATGGAAATTGAAAATAAGGTACAAGAAGAACAAATGGAAGTTGAAGAGACCATTGTTGAAGATGTAAATAGTGATTTACATGTTAATGTTGATGAAGTCAATATTGAAGATCAAAATCAAGATCCAGAATTTGGACCTGGTATGTATATATCATGTATTTTCCAAATTCATTTTTTATAATGAATTGTATTTTTGGAGATATGTTAAATTAAATTTAACTTGATATACAGGTACTTTCACCATTGATGATGAAATGTTAGAAGACATTGATTGCGAAAAATATGGAGAAAAATTACCCATACATGTTGCACAATATCGTGCTACAAAAATCTATGACGATATTCTCAAGGATTGTTCAACAACAGGACAAGCGCAAATTTTGAAATGTTTATTGGTGTCCAAGAAGTTAGAAGGTGCTACGTCATTATTGGGTATTCACAAGGCGACAAAAGAGTAAAAAATGAAACATAATGTGATAGAAAATATAGGTGATTCAATAAAAAAATTGGAAAATCCAGAAAATAAAGATAGCAGTGTTGCACGTAGAGAAATTTAGATAGCAATTATTTCAGCTAGTACTAGACAAAAACGTTTGACAACACAACTATCACAAGCAATTGGAACCTCAAGAAATACATTAGACAAACATAACAAATTCAGAATGCAAATAGATGAAAATGATGAACTTGCTTGCTGGGCAATTATTTGTAGACAACCTTACAAAGATAGAATGGGAGAAGGTGTTAAAGATATTGTACATAAATATTGGTTGGAACATGTTCGAGTTTCACCAAATTCAAGGGATGTGATACGACAAAGAGTATCACGAAATGTATATGAAAACCGTCCAAAACATATAATGGAAATGAAACAAGTATAATTGTTCAATAAATTCAAGGAGGATCATCGTGGAATTAATATGTCAATCACTACATTTGTGCAACAAAAACCATGGTATGTTAGAGATTCAAAGTGAATACTATCATTCTGACCAAAAAGAGATTCAAAGTGAATACTATTATTCTGACCAAGTTTCAATATTTATCCATGTTCTATATAGACATTATCAAAAAAATGTTGATGGCATTGAAAGCACATGTGACAATCGAGATGTGATTAAATAATATCACTTTTATATCAATGATGATCATACACATGATACACATTTTGTTCAACATTGTATTGAATTGTTTTTCTATGATTCACTAAAAAGTCGTAAAATTAAATTCAATGAACCTTGGATATGGTCGTATGGATGTGCGGGACAATTTAAATATTCACGATGTTTTTTTTGGTTATGTCGACTTCATAAAGCACTGAACGTTAAACATCGCTGGAATTTCTTTGAAACTGGACATGGAAAAGGTGAACATGATGGTGCAGGAGCATGCATAAAAAGAGCACTTTGAAGATGGCAAATGAACAATTCTTCTAGACGATTCCATTCAGCTGCAGAGGTTGTCCAATGGTGTAAATCACATCTCAGCCATGATTGTAGTCAACAATCAAATATGTGCACAGGTATGTACATGATTTTTTTAATTTATATTAATTGTCAATTTTAAAAAATGTATGTACAAACATTGAAGTATTTGTACACTAACATTAAAAGTTGTCATTTATGATTTATCATTTATCGTGTAGATTTTGTTGGCTTGTTGGGGTCTAATAGATACATAGATCAATACCATACGAGACTAGCACCATACATGGGACTAGAGAACTTCACTTTATTCAAACAAAATCCTTCCAAAACGTGTTTGCATTTGACAGTAGAAAGCAAAATGTGCCTTTCTTCCATCGTTCCATTCAGCATTAAAAACCTAGTAAAATAATTAGGAACCTCATCATTCCATGGCAACCGACCATAGGCTACAAGGAATCGATCATATAAAAAATGTACAAGTTTAGGGTGCTTAAAATATTTCACTTTCAATGCTTTATGCTTTATGCTTTAGGCCCTCTTTGAATTTAAACATTGAGTTGGCTTGTTCTCTAATCACTCTCTCCTTCATAGCAACCCACTTGCCTAGACCCATTACCTGTGCCTTTTTTCTCTGCATCAAGGCAACAAAACCGTCTGTTGTTGGTCCAAGATCTTCATATACCTTAATGAATTTTTGCAATGATTGCAAAGCCATCTCTATACTTTGTTTGTTCTTTGGAGCGAGATCCAAACTAGAAAGATCATTTTGCAGCTTGTCATAGTGATCCCTACAACTTTCAAGGGGCGTTTGTTGATTACCACTTTCCCATGGAAGCTCCTTCGGTAAATCAGATGGATAGGTCGAAATGGGTGTACAACCCTCAGCTAGTTGGACATGTTGCATCCTAGCTTGACCTTCGCCACCCTGTGTAGGATGACGAGCCTCTTGCGAACCTTGCTTTGCATCCACGTTTGTCTCTCGTATAGAAGGTCGAGATCCACGTTCACCCATAGAGGATAAAGGGGAATCATTTCTATCACTATCGCCATGTTGATGATCAGACGAATGTGAAATATACAATAATCTTGAATCCCGAGGTGAAGTTGAAAATCTTCGATTTTCATTTGGGACACCAACTCCCGAAGAATGTGATGACCTCCTGCGTTTCTGGTGGTTTTTGTCTCAAAGGCTGTTCCCTTTCCATTCGATATGATATCTACAAATTTACACAAATATCAACTCATCACATATTCAAATTCTTCATGTTAATTAATCAACTTCAAAGACCTAATAAGGACGTAGATGTCCCTAATATTATCTAATAGTTCTTAAAATGAATATAGCTAATTTATTATCTATTTCCATTTGATATGATATCTACTAGTTTACACAAATATCAACTCATAACATATTCAAATTCTACATGTTAATTTCTCAACTTCAAAGACCTAGCTACTAAAAAAACTAAGTTTTTAATAAGGACCTAGATGTCCCTAATATTATCTAATATATCAACTCATAACATATTCAAATTCTACATGTTAATTCCTCAACTTCAAAGACTTAAAAAAACTAAGTTTTTATTAAAGACCTAGATGTCCCTAATATTATCTAATAGTTTTTAAAATGAATATAGCTACAAATATTTTTATTATTCCATAAAATCATAAAAAAATTGTTATCGGTTTGGATTATTACAATATGTGGTTACAATGTAACCACTCAAAAATAAAAACAATTAAAATTATACTAATCATCTTTATCTATCTAGTAAGCCACCCAAATACAAACAAAGCAAGAAGTAAGCAATGGTAATTATAGAGCTAATCTTGGAGTAGTGGGATCAAAATTTTGATTTATATTGTATTAACTACATGGGACATATAGGTACACTTATTAGCAATATAAATACTTACCATAATAAAAGACATTTTATAACAAAATAAAATGATAGGAAGCAATGGCGGAATTTAATTCCAAACAAAAAGATGTTGCACTCTGTCCATTTGGATAGAATTCATGCACTCTGTCCATGTGGACAGAGTTCATGCACTCTATCCAAAGATTAACTATCGAATGATAAATTTGGGTAATAGTACATACCTTGAAGAAGAAACAAGCAAAAACATTACTACTTCCACTTCCTCTAAATTTTATGTGTAGATATCAATCGTGGAGTAATTGGAGTTATAGATTTGATCAATCATATCTATAACTCCAAATACTCTATGACCCATATCTACAAATAAATATAAATGACCCTTCTTTATATAAATGACACTGCGACCGATATCTACAAATAAACTCAATCAACGAAGAAAGCAAAACAAACCAACCACCAAAAAAACGAACAATACCTTCCAACAATGTAAAAAAAGTTATAGTATGAAAAGTGTAATCATTAGCATTTGCATATTACTTCATATTAATACAAGTTATAATCAGTTTAGCTTAGAGCTTATGTATAAATAGTTTACTTTGTATATATTATTTCTATAACCCTTTGTATATGTTAAAGCTTAACCACAAACAAATCTTACTTTTATGAATGCAGAGTTGATCTTTGGTTATTTATAGGCTTAATATTCAGATCAATCAACACAATATCCTAATATAATGGTAAGTATAAACTGTAACTAATAATCATTATACACGTTATTTGGGATTCTTTTATGACATATATTAATGAGAATTATACTAACCTCAATGTAATAATAATTGTTATTTGTAATATTTGGTATTTTATATTAAAAATACATAGTTTAAACAATCAGTAATCGGTAATATTTGATATTTTATATGTAATAATATTTTTTTTGTTTATGATTTATTTAAAAACAGCTAAAATCCCTTATGCTAAGTAAAGTGATCCGGGACAGAGTTGATGAACTTTGTCCATGTGGACAGAGTTCATCAACTCTGTCCATGGACAAAGTTCATGAATGAATATCTTCATCATAATACATATGAACTAAAATTAAAATTAAAAGAAATCTACAATATCCTAATATAATGGTAAGTATAAACTGTAACTAATAAGCAAAAAACAACTAAAATCCCTTATGCTAAATAAAGTGATTAGGGACAAAGTTGATAAACTCTGCATGGGTTGTTGAACTCTGTCCATGTGGACAGAGTTCATCAATGAATATATTCCTCATAATACCTATGAACTAAGACTAAAATTAGAAGAAATCTACACTACTAATTAACATATGCAAACTTTGAGATTAAAAAAAACTATATAAAAAAAAAAAACTACAACGAAAAAGAAATTTTAGCCATTGGCTATGACAAGCCATGAATCACTTGTTCAACGTTTGAATTATAAAAAAATTGCAAAAAAATACCTGAATACTTGACAAGAAAAGAGCAAAGCACGAATAGGCCACAAACAGACCCTCCAAGAACAGAACACGAACACACCTCCATGAACAAACCTCCACACCGAATAGACCTCCACGCTCACAGGGTGCCAAACAGGTGGTAGGGTGGTGGATGTACACGTCAAGGTAAAAAACGCAGGACTGCAGGAGGAGGCGGGGATGGGGACGATGGGTGACAAATCGGGTGGCAGAACATGTACAATAGGCGACCAGGAAGACAAGCACGACGGGGTGGCAGAACAAGCATGACGGGGTGGCGGGACATGCATGACGGGGTGGTGACATGATTGGGTGGCAGGGCATGCACGACAGGGTGGTGAAGCATGCATGACGGGAAGACAACAAACGACAGCAGGCGAAAACCATGAAAATGAGGCCGCAGCCAACCTTTTATGCAGAATAATTGTTCGGTCAAACAATTGTTCAGCCGAATACACATTGAACCACTGGTTAAAATTACCGGTCGGATATGCCTTCTGTCAAATTAAACGGTTCCCATTAAAAATTATTCGGTCAAATAAGGGATCCATTATTCAGCCGAATAAAAATATTATGCGGCTGAATAAATATAGTTATTCGATCGAATGACGTCCGTCGTTGTTGCTCAGGCACTCGATTCTCACGGAAGTGTTACCCAACTTCGCGTTTTCACCCTTTATTCATAGAATAAACATGAGCTGATCTATTGAGATTACACCTTGTTATGCCTCACATGATGATTCCTTAACATTCAGCTTTTTCTTATCAAAAAAATTAATATGAATTCTCTAATGAGTTTACAATAGAAAGATGCTTCTTGAAGATTTTTCCTATCTTCATGATTGCATGATTAGCCTCTCATGTCATTATGTAATACTGAGTAGTTTTTCCATTACTATGTTCCTCTACTTCGATAACCCCAGGATGGATCGCTAAAGCAAATTTTGATTGAGTATCTGCCTCTGAGTTCATCTCTCTCTATATATGTGAAAAAGTTAGTGCTAGGATTTTAGTTAGAGGTGCTCTAATAAGGTTGTTCCCATTTGCCGAGTCAATTACCATTTTTTAGTCTCCAAAGATCTAAAGACCGTGTATTTAATATATATATAATGCATAGAGCTAACAAACGAGTTGAGATTCTTCTTAGCAAATAGGGTCCACATACATAAACATTTTTTAATTTCAAATAATTCACATATTATGAATACATCGCGTAGCTCATGTTTTGACATGCCTGTATATATTACCATCTTAGGTCCAAATCCTAGGCTCTATCAAGCATATAGAGGGATCAAATCTCTCATGTTTTGACATGCCTGTATATATTACCATCTTAGGTCGAAATCCTAGGCTCTATCAAGCATCTAGAGGGATCAAATCTCTCGAGCTGCAAACCTCTTCTTAGGTATTACACTCAATGAGCTATCAAATTTGGTGTCCTATATCTTTTTATTTAGGGTATACATAAAATATTTTTATTATTAATATTTAATATTATTTATGATGGACATATAATATTTATTATTATTTTTTATTTTGTTAGGAAGGAACATTACAACATCTCCCATACATGGTTTTAAAACCATATTCAAGGCCCTCCTAAAACCATGAGTTGTTAAGGTCTTGCACATGGTCTTAAAACCATTTGCAAGGCCCTCCTAAACCATGTGTTGTTTAGGAGGTGCCTTCGAAACAACCCATGGTTTTATTGTACATGGTTTAGGAGGCCTTGCACAAGGTTTTAAAACCATATGCAAGGCGAACATTTACATTTTTTTTATTTATTTAATTATTTTGTTTTGTTAGCTAGGAATATTACAACATCTCCCCCATATTAGGTTGTTTTTCTCGCCAACATTTATTTTGGCGGATAATTAAATTTTTTATTTTTTAGTATTTTGTTAGTAGCAAATGTTACAAGATCTCTCTCATATTAGGTTGTTTTTTTTGTTGACATAAAAGTTACGTAACGTCACAAAATCTCCCCCATACTGAGCTATAGAACGCCTCTCGACGCAAGTATGAAGTGAATGCTTTTAATTATTATATAATATACCATTTATTCAATATTTAATATTTAATTAATATAAAATATATATTAATTAAGAAATCTAGAAAAAGTGACATCTTGCAAGTATTTCAGAATTGATATTCATCATAAGCTGCCAATTGGAACTATAAAATAATTATAAATGAGCCAATCTATCCATGTGAGATAAAAATAAGTTCCTCTTTGAAACAATTGTAATCCTCGTTATCTTGTATGGTTGTGAAGCAGGGTATTTTTTAAGGATTGCATGGGCTTGAATTCCGCATGATAAGAGGAAATATTTGCAACTGCAAAGTATTGAATGTTTGTTTATTGGATATCATGATTAATTTAAAGGTTTCAAGCTACTGGATATCAGAACAAAACAAATCATCATTGAAAGAAGTGTCCGGTTCAATGAGCCTCTTCAAGAGGTAGAACTAGTGAAAGAAAAAACTGTTGAATTTCCTTCCTATTCTACTGAACATTTGGATGATGAAATTGGGGGTGTTGAATTTGATTTGGAACCTTTGATATATGATATCAGTGACCAGCAAGCATCAATTTCAAGTTCAGAACTTGAAGTGCAAACATATCTCCTAACTTGGGCTAGACAGACACTTTCTTCCGCCGGTGACAACATTAGAAATTCTGATAATCCAAGAAGAACTCGGTCCAATTTCCAAAGAGCAGGTATTGCGCTCTCTTGTAATGACTCTTTGCTATCTAAAACTTGTTATTTAATGATAAGTTCAGATCCTAAGTCTTACTACCATACTCCAAAATATCCGAGATGGCAAGCTGTCATGGACAAAGAGATGAATTCTCTTCAAAAGAATGCTACTTGGGAGCTATTTTCTCTTTCTCCATGGAAGAAATTAGTTCAATGCAAGTGGGTGTTTCGGAAAAAGGTTGCTGCTGATGGAAACACCTGCAAATATAAGACGAAGCTAGTAGAAAAAGGGTTCTCACAGGTCCAAGGTGTGGACTATCATGAGACCTTTGCATCGGTTGCAAAAATGGACTCCATCCGCCTAGTTTTAGCAATTGAGGCACCCAAGCACTCGGAGGTGCATCGTATGGATGTTAAGTCTGCCTTTCTACATGGAGATATTCATGAGGAAATATACATGAAGCAGCCCGAGGGATACATTTCAGATTCAGCTTTGGTTTGCAACTTAAATAAGTCATTATATGGGTTAAAACAGGCCCCAAGAGAGTGGTATTCCAAGATGGATTCCTTCATTCTCTCACAAAACTTCTAAAGGTGTAAATCAGATACGAATGTGTATCTACAACAATATGATGGTCATATGCTTATCATTTTTTTATATGTTGATGACCTTTTGATTACTGGTAGCACTGTTGCTTCCATTTCAATCTTAAAAACTGCCCTCCATGATGCATTTGAGATGAGCTATTTGGGGCTCTTGAAGCAATTTCTGGGGCTTGAAATTGCCCAAAATTTTGATGGGATCATGATCACTCAATATAAATACATATCAGACCTGTTAATTAAGTTTAACATGGATGAATGTAAGGCTACTCCATTCCCTTTCCTTTAAGGGATCAGCCTTGAAGAAGGAAAAAGCACACCTCCCATGGACTGCACTATCTACCACCAGCTGATTGGTAGCTTGCTTTACTTGACTCATTCTCAGCCTGATATATGTTATGCCATGAATGCTTTATCAAGATACATCCAGCAGCCTTATGATCTTCATTGGAAGGCAGCCAAGAGGATCCTCTAATATATTCAGGGCACCAGGACCTACGACATTCACTATGCTACAGACTCTAAGCTAGAGTTGGTTGGTTACATAGATTCAGATTGGGAGGGATATTATATTGATCGGAAGTCTACTTCCGGATATGTATTCATGTTTGGTGGTGGCCCTATTTGCTGGTCTAGAAAAAAGCAGGCCACCATTGCATTGTCTTCAACAAAGGATGAGTAGCAAGGAGCGGTGAATGCTCGCATCCAAGTTGTTTGGTTGCAAGGCATTCTTTCAGAGTTTGATTTTGGCAGTACATTGTCCACTGTCCGCCTTTGTGACAATAAAAGTGCTATTAATATTTCCACAGATCCAGTTACCAGGAAGAGGACCAAGCATGTAGAGATACACATGCACTATATCAGGGAATTGGTGCATGACAGGACCATCATTCTACAATACTGTCCTACTGATGAGTAGAATGCAAACATCTTCACCAAGATCTTTTCAGAGAAGAAGTTCACTTACCTCCGTTCACTGTTGGGGTGAGTTCATGAGGGTGATCAGATTACCTTCCAGTGTTCAGCTTGCGGGGGGGTTTTTCCCACTGAGTTTTCCCTCTTTCCTCACTTAGATTTATTTTTTAGCATTCTTTGAGTTACATTATTGTAAATGGTGACCTATGGCCTTTGTTTCCAGGGCCCTAGAATTTCATGCATTTTATTTTTACTCCTCGTGAGTATAGCTTAAGGGTGGGTGTTGGAGTCATTTACCCAACATGCACACTTGTTTGGTCAATTTTGGACTATTTACCCACTATCATAAGTTTAATTGACTTACTTTGCATCATATGAGCACACTATGAAATCAACATGAGCACACCCACGCCCTCCTTCAGTCAAAGAGGCCAACTAATCCTTCTCCTTCATTTGGGGAGGCTAAGTGGGTTTCCTCCTTCAAACAGGGAGCATTCCTGGGGTGATCTAAGTGTCATAAATGCACCTAATTGCTAATTGATTGTTACAATTAGCTACGCTGGGTTGTGAAGTTGTCTCCATTCATTATTTGATTTTTTTGTCATTATTTATGAACTGGAGCTAACACTAGCGCCTGCAACCATTTCTGATGACATGCGTCACTTCAGTTAACTCCATTGGAGCTACTTGGAGTTATGGATGTGCTACCTCCTTCAGTTGGACATGCAGTTACATGTGATGAGTCACTTTCATTTAGACTCAGTCATCTATTTCACTCCGATTCAGTTAGGACTTATTGTGGGAGTGAGTTATTGATCAGTTCAATGGTTAACTAAGTGTGCTGCTTGTGGCTGACATTTAGTTAAGCTACACCCATTCATTCAATTCGAATTACCTCCTTAGGAATTCGAATTGTCTTGGAATTCATGCACTCTGCATGACCATTGTATTGTACCAACATTATTTTTATTGATTATACAGAGTTGCAACATTCAATTGCAGCACCATTATGCCATTTTCATGCTTAATTGTCTGAAATCTCTTATGAGACTGTGTTTTAGTCCCTAGATTATTGTGACAAATTAATATGTTTAATTTTTTTTACCATGGTTTCCATCTGTGCCAGCATTTCTGGTCCCAATACCATTCTATCTTATATATTACCCCAACTCAAATGTACTCAACACCGTCGACCATACAGAACCTCGAAAGGGCTCATTTTGAGAGAATCTTTAAAAATTGTTATTGTACGCAAATTCCACTAAATGACTGTAATCTTCCCACTTACGAGGTTGATTCATAACATACATTCTCAGCATGTCTTCTAATACTTGATTTACTCGTTCTATTTGTCCATCAATTTGAGGATGATATGTTGTACTAAGTATCCATAAATAATGAGATCGAGAAGTTAGAAGTAAATTTAGCATAAAGACCAGTGATAACTTTCTTTGGTATTCCATTTAGTCTGAAGATTTCCTTCATAAATATATCAGCAATATTCATGGCTTTATAAGTAGACTTTACACGTATAAAATGTGTGGCTTTACTTAATTTGTCTACTAAAACCATAATCAAGTCATGTTGTTTCTTTGTTTTATGTAATCCGGTTATAAAGTCCATAGTGATAGTCTTCCACTTCCATTTCTGAACATGTATAGATTGTAATAATCGGGCTGGATGTTGGTGTTTGACAAGTAAGACGTCTAGCCACATCCTCAGTTGCTTCTTTTTTGTGTTTGGCCAATGAAAATATTTCTTCAAGGCTGATATAAATTTTCGGTACCTCGGATGCCTAGCACATGGGTTATCATGGAGTTCTCTGAAGATTATTTGTTTTATTCTAAGTTGGTTAGGTACATAAATGCAATTTTTATAACGTATATATCCCAAATTAATATATACAATAAGTAAATTATTCCAATTTACTTATTCCAAACCCTAGGGGTATTTTTTTAAAGGAAACAAAATTTACTTTAAATATTTATGGTGTGTATTGTTTTATTTATTCTCTCAATAAGCTAGGGTTTATGTGGAAACCATCTTTTCGATGATTTTTATTCTAGTAAACTGAGATTTAAAGGAAACAAAATATATATTTACTTTATTGTTTTAACTAATCTCTCAATAAGCTAGGGCGTTTGTGGAAACCATCTTTTCCATTATTTTTATTCAAGTAGACTAAGATTTAAAAGAATTAAATTTTATTGTGTAATTGTTTTATTTATTCTTTATTAAGCTAAGGTTTACATGGAAACTATTTTATTGTGTAATTGTTTTATTTATTCTTTATTAAGCTATGGAAACTATCTTTAGCATAATATTTACTGAATAAACTGAGGTTTAAAATACTAACATTTATCTTCAATATTAACCCTAGGATTGGCTAGATAGGGTTCCGAATAAGTGAGGGATAACTAACAAAATAAAGATTACAGTAATGGTAAATCAAAGTTTTATAGTTAATAAATTACAAGAAACTACATATTAAATAGACTTAAATCAGATTTAACCGAGTCTTCAATTCTTTAAGTTCGAAACCGAAAACTTATCTACGAACTGCTTATTTACAGAGTCCATAAATTGGAACATGAAACCTTGTAGCTTGAAGTAATACAGAAAGGAAGCAAATATCACGTCGCTATTGTTTTTCCAAAATACCAAAACATTAAATATCTTCTCCAATAGAGCTGGGGAATTTAGCTTAATACTACGGATAATTCTATCAACAGCTCAATTAACAAATAAAGCAAACTGAAAGGTCCAAGATATTCAAGGCTATCCTAATCTAGATAACTATAGACTCTTTTATAACCCAAGAAACGGAAAAATAAATACAATCGTACATCGTTTTTGTCCATCAACCCGCAACGCAGGAAAAATCTCTATCACGACAAAGCTAATACAACCCCGTAACCATGCTGGCCGCCCAGCTATGGTTTGACCAAAGTTTCCTACAACCATGGATGGAGCCAGAGCAAGGGCTTACCGATTTTCAGCAGCCTTCGCCATAAAATGCACTGGTGTAAGAATAACCTGCAAGAAATAATTCAATGTTAAAAACTTTTGTTTGTGAAAATAAAATAATTGGGTCAAGTATAAAACATAGAGAGTAAGAACGAACCTGTATTCGATTTTAGGTATAGACTGGGTAAAAATTCCGATAGAGTTGGTTATCGCCCAAAATACCTAAAATTCCGATTTTAGGTATAGAGGTTGTTATGAAAATAAAACCGAAGTGTTGGAAAACTCTCATGATCTTCCAAGTCGTGGAAAACTGAATAACCATGGCGACAGAGAGACCCTCGAGTAGGGTTTTGAACCCAACCATCAACTGAAAAACTTTACTTGAGCATTGAAAGAAATTATGGAACAAAGGAATGGTCGAATGACCCCATGCTGCATGTTTTAAACCAAACCTCACATCGCCGAAGAGTTGAAAACAACTGGGAAGCATGCGCTGGAGTGTGTAGATGCTTCCACGTCAAAATATTAAGTAATTCATTAATAGTCAACCTGGTACTTTGCATGAGGTATCTCTTAGAACTAAGTAAGCCTCTCCCTTGGTCCTCCACATGACCTACCACTCGTTCTTAGTCAAGGTTGTAACTATACAATATATTTATGTATAAACCGAACAATAGTTATAACACTACTTCCAAAGTTCATAAATACCATCGGTTTCCATGCATAGTAATCAAAGTTTAGATATAACAATATCCATCGTTTAACAAATGAAAATTACAAAAGAAAATAAAATTGTTGGTTAATGTTTAGGTTTTTGTTAGTTAATGTTTGGGTTCGCCACGTGTAGCAAAAAAATTATATCAACTAATTTTGTATTCTTTAAGAAAAAAATTATATTAACTAATAAAAATATTATATCAATTATTCTTGTTATTTCTAAGGAAAAATTATATCAATTATTAGAAAAAAAGTTGTATCAACTATTGTTATCTTTTAAAAAATGTGTATATATATGATAATATTCAAAGAAGACAAATTAAAAAACCAAAACTATATTAGATATATATATTTTTTAAATTTAGGTATTTGTTTTGCATGTTTAGATAATATTTTATTTATATTTATAGGGATAGTTTTATATTAATTTTCCCATTATATATATGGAAATTTAAAAGTAAGAATTGAAATTATGACATGGTTATTAGAACACTTACATGTATTTGTTGATCTTTTGACATTCTTAATGATGATTCACATAGACATATTAGATATTTAATCTCATCCTCACTTTCTTCTTAAGTTGGACATTATTGATAAAAAGTCCCACATACCCTTTTGGTATTTGAAGTAGTCATTGAGCTAGATATCATTTTGACATTTGAAGAAATGACGAAGGTACATGGAAGTAGGGGTCTAACTTACACCATTTAAAGAACATAACATGTACATGTTATATATTCAAGTGCACCCCATATTCTCATTTAGGTTTACGCAGAATTTGTCCTATTACATGTAGTCTAGCAATAAAATAAATCAAGAAGATAACCCACTTTCAAATCTTAGTAGATTTGATTACAAACTACATCTAAATTTGAGTGAAACCCTACTAACTTTGATAACTCACAAATTTAATAAAAATAAAAATAACTATATTAAAAAATACTAACTCAATGTGCTTAGTGTTTATGTTAAAGTTCAAAGTATTAATCATCCTTTTAAAAACTTTTCCAATAAATAGATCTTAATAGCTATTGGATTAAGGTTTATTAACTTTTTATTTTATTGTAGTAAAAGATAAGATATTTTAAAGCATAAGAATTATAAGACAAAGTTAGCCTATTCAAATCATAGTTCTTGAACTTTAAGATAATTAACTTGTTTATTTGAAAATTTCTAAATTGGATGAGAATGTTGAATCTCTTCGATGTCGAAGTGATCTCATTATGGTAAAATGAAAGATACTTTAAAGCAGAAAAATTAAGATTATAGGACAAAGTTAGGCTATTCAAACCATAGCTATTGAACTTTAACATAATTAACTTAAGTTAGCCTATTCAAATCATACCTCTTGAACTTTAACATAATTAACTTAACTTGTCTATTTAATTTTTTTTTAATTTTTATGAGAATGTTGAATTTCTCTAATTAAATTTATAGTTTCCAAATTTTTAAAAGTATTAGATATTCTTTAACAAGGTACTTGAAATTCATACATATTAAAAATATAAGGCAATTATTACATATACCATCATCTAGGTAAAACTTAAAGTGAGTGAAGATTTGCACATTTTAATTTACAATTAGTACAAGGCCATGTTGTGTTGTCATGTAATGTGGGTAACCAATTATAACCCACATTAAAAAAAAATTGGGTGTCTCATAAAATAAAAATAAACTAAACATAGACCCATTTTAAATTGGATCAATACCTAGAAAAATTATATTTTAGATGGAGTCTATTTATAAATATTAAAGAAAGTTTGAAGGACTAAATTTTGATCATGGGTTAATTTTCCAAGTATAATTTTTATTATATATAAAATAATTCCTCGAAATTTTATAAGATAAAAGTATGTCTAAAAATCACCAAAATTTTCAAGAAACTATACAAAATTCTTACAAATTTGAATGTTTTATAATTTATTGTTAAATATTTTATGATTGAGATTTTGTGAATTATTAAAATTTGTCTTGATTATTATTTTTTAAGATGAAGTATAGATTCTTAAAAATTTCTTAGATTTTTATTTAAGACAAAAAAATATTAAAACATAAACCATTAGCAAAAGTCCTTAAAAAAAAAATTGTAGACAAATTTAAAAGAAAAAATACTAAAACTTCCAACAAAATCAGATAATCTTTTTATTTTAAATAATCAAAATTAAATTTTAAATATACAAAATTTATTTGAATATTAAAAAAAATTATTATATCCCTAACTAAAAGTATATTTAAAAAAATACTTTGTAATGCTCGGCTTTTTGGGGAGCAATACATAACATGCAGCCCAGCATTGAATGCACTGGCTGCTGCGCTGCATACCGTCAGATGTCAGGTATCCTGATATCCGACGATACATACCTGACATCCGACTGTATACAGCGCAGCAGCCAGTGCATTCAATGCTGGGCTGCATGTTATCTATTGCTCACAGTTTTGGTTTCTCCTTATGTCAACTCCACATCTCATAGAATGGTACGAGACATATGTACATATTACATCATGTTAAAAAATGAATCATCATTCCTCATCTACGGAGTTGTAGAACTTTCAATGTTGAGACAAATTATTATGATTAACCAATTTTGTCTGATACCAAAAAGCAAAAAGCAAATTTAACTCGCAGTGTCGAACACATTGAATGGAATTCTTGAAATTAAAAATTACAGGTACCTCCCTCACCTTTCATATCACTTTGCTTATATTCTCGCAATTATTTTTATGCTCTATCAATTTACGTCGTCCTTATTTGGCCGTAACCTGCAGGTACTGCCGTAACCTGCAGGTACTGATATGCCGATCAGCCTCATGGATAACTGACTTCATTCTGTGCTAAGCTCTCTTATATATGGCGTAGATTTGATATATGGAACTGACCATAAATGTTCAATAATGATAAAAAGCCTGTTGAGTATGGTGCCAGACGGACCCACTCCCACTCTGAGCTGCATATGAAGTTGCTTTTCTGAAAGCTAAGCATCTTGCAAATAGTGTACTAACAGTACTAACAATTCAATTATTATTGTAAAAATAGGTGATTCTTCATTGTTGTTTACTAGCCTAATATTTCATTACATACATAGGCTCTCAAGGAGCAAATGTCCTCGGCGAAATTCGAACCTAGATCTTTTTTATGTTTTAATGGACTTTTATTTATTAATGGTAAGTGTAGAGTATTTGGAATAAGTGTTGATCTTATGACACTTAAATTGGATATTATTAATTGGTTGGTTTTTGGACATTTTAAAGTAATTATAAACACAATGAAAAGCGGGAGTTGAACTTATAGATAGAATAGATAGGGTTAGTGCTATTACAAGGAGCTTATAGAAAGGGGGCTTAAATTGGAGACCATTAATCAAGTTGGTCTTTCCACTTCTTTAATAGCCACAAAGACAATGAAAAGTAGGAGTTGAATTTATGGAAGTTGAAACTTGTAAACCAAAACTTTTCATGTTCTTATCGATATTAACAACATTTTACAAGTGGTAAAGTTCAAATCAAAATAAGTTGTAAGAAACTATGTCATTCAAAATGGAGTGAAAGCTTTAGATCCTTTAAAACATATACAATGAAAATTAAGTAAAACAACTATGTTTTGTAACAAGGGGATCTTAAATTGGAGACCATTCACACAATTGGTCTTTTTGACACTTTAAAGCAATGATAAACATAATTAAAAGTAGAACTTGAATTCATAGATAAAATAGTTAGGGTGGGTGATATTATTGGACATGCAGAAAGGATGACCTTAAATTGCAGACCATTGATAAAGTTGTTGTTTTCGCCACTTTAAAGACAGTGAAAAGTAGGAATTGGATTTAAGAGGTCCTAACTTGAAGATCCAAAATTTTCCATGTTCTTATTAATGCCAACAACATTTTGTGGGGGGTCCAAGCTCAAATCAAACTAAGTTGTCAAATACTATATCATCCAAAATACAATAAAAACCTTATAACCTTGAAACATATACATTGAAAGTTAAGTAAAACAACTATGTTTGGTAGCAGTGAGGCCTATAGAAAGGGGGGACCATAAATTGGAGACCATTAATCAAGTTGGTCTTTTTTGACACTTTAAGGCAGCCATAAAGATCCAATGAAAAGTAGGAGTTGAATTAATTATAGATAGAATAGATAGACTAGGTGCTATTATTGGGGGGCCAATAGAAAGGGGGGGCCTCAAATTGGAGACAATTAATCAAATTGGTATTTTGATCACTTGAAAGCAATCATAAAGACAATGAAAAGTAGGAATTGAATTTATAGAGGTCCCAACTTGTAGAGTTAAACTTTTCCATCCTCTTATTAATGCTAACAACATTTTGTTGGTGGTCCAAGCTAATATCAAAATAATTTGTAAAAGACTACATCATCTAAAATGAGTGAAATCCTTATACCCTTGAAAACATATACAATAAAAGTTAAGTAAAATAACTATATGTTTTGTAGCAGTGAAAGACTATTAATCAATTTGGTTTCTTGACACTTTAACGCATGCCAACCATAAAGACAATGAGAAGTAGAAGTTGAATTTATAGATATAATAGATAGGGTGGGTGCTATTACTGTGGTCCCAAAAAGGGGGACCTTAAATTGTATACCACTAACCACGTTGGTCTTTCCACCATCTTAAAGTAGTCATAAAGACAATGAAAACTAGGAATTGAATTATGGAGGTCCCAACTTGCATACTCAAACTTTCCCATATTCTTATTAGTGCTAACAATGTTTTGTGGGTGGGGCCAAGATCAAACTAAGTTGTAAAAGACTACATCATCCAAAATAGAATGAAAGCCTTATGACCTAAGTGATAACATATACACTGAAACTTAAGTTAAAAAACTATGTTTGATAGCTCAGTGTGTGAAATGGGAACCTTATATTTGATAGCTCAGTTTAAAAACTATGTTTAATATATCAGTGTGTAAAATGAAAGCCTTAATTTTGAGATAATTAATCAAGTTAGTATTTCTAACTCTTTAAAGCAACCATAAACATACTATAATTAAAGGTAGAAGTTAAATTTATAACTAAAGTAAATAATGTTAAAAATCTATTTTATAAAGATCTAAATTACAAAGCTATGTATAATCCAAATTCAAATCAACTATATCATCCAAAATGGAATGAAAACATTAAAAAACATTACATCAGTTTGAAAATTCACATGGTAATCTATGTATAATCCAAATTCAAATCAACTATATCATCCAAAATGGAATGAAAACATTAAAAAACATTACATCAGCCTGAAAATTCACATCCTAGTAAAGCAATAGCCCCTCAACCACCAATTTCGGTTGACAAGACACAAACAAATTAAATGGAAACTTTTGAAAAATCAAAGATACCCCACTTTTCTTATCAAACTGTACTTCATTTTCTTCCATCCCCACACTCTGTTATAACGTACTAGTAACATAACTTTTCGTCAACCTCCACTCATCTCTGTTGTGGCTGCACATGATTTTATGGCAGAGATTTGATATATACAAGTGACCATAGATTCTAAATGACAGAAGGCCAGCCAACATAGTGCAAGTGAGACCCACTACGCTGCTTATAAAGCTGGTTTCTATCAGAAGACCCACTACGTCTCCAAAATAGAGCACAATAATTCAATTCTATCAGAAGGCAAGAACCATGTGAAGTAGCGAGTGTTAAAAATACCAATCTTCTATTTTACAGTTTCATTGATTAATGTTTTATTTTAAAATGAGTTTTACTTTGTATTTATAAGTTGTATTATGACTTAATAATGTAATCAATGGACACTTTTACATGTATTGGTTGAATTTTTTACATCATTAGTGATGAGTCACAGACACACATTACATATTCAATTCAACCATTACTTTCTTCTTAAATTGGACATTATTCATAAAAGCATTAGAAACCATGTTGACAGTTGAAGTAGAGATAGAAGTACATATCCTTTTGACATTTGAAATAATGACCAAGGTAAACAGAGATAGGGGTCAGTTATTAAAAGTGAACCCTTCTTAAACTTTTGAAGGTGTTCAAACCCTTTCTAAAAAGGTAATTTAAAAATCACCTTTACAAAATGCAAAATTTTGAAATCACTTTCCATTTATGAAGGACAATAAATTTTATAAAATTTCAAAAGAAGAGTCACATTTTCGACAACCCATAAATTCTTTTAATGAAAATTCTTTGTTGTTCAATGAACATTATACCTTCTGTATTATACGAGGATGCATGTGAAATGTGAATATGATTTAGAGTTCATCTTTCAATACTTGCCTTCTGCATAGAAAGGCTAAAATAATTTATATTACTTCTGGCTCTCATCTATTTCTTAATGTAGTGTACCATTCCACAACATTAAATCCATCACATAGCTCATCCCTAGTTAATCATACCATCATATTGATGCATGCAACATTGTTAGTGTTATTAAATGAAAACTTCCCAAAGAAGATTGGACACCTTGCTTTTCTAAATCTTCACTTGAATTCATGAGTTATGAGCATTGTTGATCCTTGTGGAGATGAGAATTGACATCACATTTTATTTCTATAATTAATCTTTTGAGATCCTATAATCACCATAATTTCATTACCTTTGTTACTTTCCTCTCCTATTGGCTTTGTAAAATATTAACACAATTAGTCACATGTTATGGGTATAAAGTATAACATCATTGGGGACTTATTAGTAAGATTAATTGGAAATGTGTGATGTAATGACAATTTTGAAAAGCAAACTATAAGCATTGAATGAAGCTAAGAAAATGTGGGCGTTTTTTTTTCATCTTTACATATTCCATCATACACCAAATAACACGGATACTTATTGTTTTAAAGACATTAAGTTTTTATAATGTAAACGAATTATTAATTAAATAATTTAAAACTGAGAGAATCAAAACTAAAGTAGTTGTTATAGAGTGTCTGCTGACCCACAAGGAGGAATGGAAAGTGTCAAAAGAAAATCCCAATTAGAAAAATTGCTTAATGAAATATCAAATGATGCAGGAGGAATCCTCCCTAAAATCATGTTGAGACTCATTCTGGAGTAATAATGGAGTAGGTGGATCATAGATGACCAAGTCCTAGGAAAAATACTATAAGTATTGAACCCGTCGAATGAGAAGGAGGCTTGTGATGGAGGGGAATATGATCTAACTTTTGCAAATAGAGTATTGTGACCAATGTTTGTCCTTGTGGTTCAAGAGGGAGGCTCGGGGTTTTACAGCAATTAACTTGGTTGTTCTGAAAGTTGGTAGGGAGGAACATCGACTTCAGTTTTTATTTTCCTTCACTTGGTATGGTATCAGGTTCCATCCTACTTAATCCTATTTTGGATTAGATTAGTTACATTCATGTTATTGTCTATTAAAGTTATATTAGCTTCTTTAATCAATTTTATATTCAAAATTTTATATTTGTCCATCAAGTAATTTATTAATTACTATTTTGTCATTGATAATTTATAAACAAATTTATGTACAATGCTTATATTGGAATTATTAGAATAAGCATACATTATATTTTTGCATATATATAATTTTTAAAAAGAACTTAATATGATGCTAGATAAGTCTTTTAGTACAATCTTAACTAACATAAATAGTCTCTATATATATATAAATTCCAAAGGAAAAAATCATTTATCAGTAGAATAAACATAATTGCTCTATTGAGAGTACACCTTGGAATTATTAGAATAGGCACACTTTATATTTTTTCATATATAGAATTTTTAAACAGAACTTAATATAATGCTAGATAAGTCTTTTAGTACAATATTAATTAACATAAATAATCTCTCCCCCTTCTCTTTCTCTCTCTAAATTTTTTTTCGAAAGGAAAAAACCATTTATTCATAAAATAAACTTGAGTTGCTCTATTGAGAGTACACCTTGTTCTGCCTTAGAGGATGCTTCCTTAACATTTCGTTTTTTCTTATAAAAAAAACTTATCATGACTGCTCTAATTCTTATCAAAAAACTTATTATGACTGCTCTAATGAACTTACAAAAGAAAGCTGCTTCTTGAAGATTTTCCTGTCTTGGGGATTGCATGATTAGCCTCTCAGGTCATTATGTAAGACTAAGTAGTTTTCCCATTACTATGTTCCTTTACTTCGATAACCCCAGGCTGGATGGCTAAAGCCAATTTTCATTGCGTATCTGTGTCTGAGTTCAGCTCTATATATATATGTGAAAAAGTTACTTGCTCAAAGTGCGTCCTCAGTGCTAGGATTTCAGCTAACATGTGTTGTAGATGAAGTGCTCTAATAAGGCTTTTCCCATTTGCCCAGTCAATTACCCTTCCATTTTTATGTATTTAATATATATATATTTCACAGAGCTAACAAATGATCCGAAATTCTTCTTAGCACACTAAAACAAGAAGATGATAATTATAACTGATAAACTGTGAATATGCCAATAAGGCCAAATTATACGTGCTTAAAAACAAAGAATTATACAATACACGGAGTAAACTATTCAAAACCTAGGTATTGAATCTTAAACTCTAAATATTTCCAAGTTATAAACTAAGTCGAAAGGACAAGTGAAATCACATCAAGAATATGATCTCAGATTTAAAAGTTAAATCTCTAAACCAGATTTATAAAAATTATAGTTTTTTAATTCTAAGATTATCAATTCATACACCAATGTGCAATATAAGCATTAAAAAAAAACTTAACTTAAATCTACCATCAGGTTGCAGGAAGTTAAGAGACTAACTCCTTACTTTTTAAGCTCACACACTGTGGATATATTCCTCATTCTGTGACCAAAAGAAGAGTATTGTTCCTACCTGATTAGTGGATCGAAAGGTTAACCATATCGCGGTAAGGCTACGCCATCGTTTTATACCCAAATACAAATAAAACAAACTGTTAGAATTGATTTACAGTGAAGCTTTGGAAAGAGTTAAATAAATAATATGGATGAAAGAAGCTTACCGGTAGAACTGCCGCTTTTCCGAAAGTCGACGACCACCAAGGAGAACCTATCAACTATCGTAGAGTTGGATACCTTCATCGTCATCTTTTTTGTGCATACAAGATACACATGCATTTAACTCTCTTAACATTTGTATACAAAACCCTAATGATTTAGCAATTGACAATTTTGTAAGATTACCAAAAGACTCGTGCTTGCCTGCGAGAATGGTTGTGGTTTTGGAACTCTCATAGCTGAGAGTTGTCATCATACAGTAACGTTGTTACTTTTCAGTCAAATCTTGAAATCACCCAAAACCCCTAACGAAAATGACAAAACCAAAACATTGTAATGAGTAAAATCTTCCTCACCTACAACGAGCAAAAGGAAAAACATTAGGAAAATTATCAATGGCGTATCCATAGTGAATAAATACGATGATTATATTCATGTTTAAACTCTTCTCAAACACCTCTGAAGCAATTGAAGCAGTATTAAGCTCTACGAATCATTTTTTTAACCTGATAGGAAGCTATACAAATAAATGATAAGTAAAGAAAACTTACCAAATCCAAACCTTCCACAGTGTTCTCCTCGCAGAGACTCCAAGGAACGAACAGAGCCAAACCTTCCACAATGTTCTCCTCGCAGACACTCCAAGCAACAAACAGATCCAAACCTTCCACAAAAACGAAGTGAAGAAACTTTTAAGAAAACACAGAACTAGATGATGAGAGATAGAGCTCGACTCTGTAATCTTTCTCACTTTCTCTTCTATGTTTTAAAACCCTTCCACAAATGCATGTTACAGAGCTCGAATGAGCATTAATGCTTTCATCCAAAGAGAGAGAAAAACCATCAGCGGGGTCTAAATGAAAAACTATCACTATACAAAAACTAACAACCATTTCTACATAGTAATAATTCACACTTTCCAAATCACAACCAATACCGAGGAAATCTCATTCGACGATGGAGATCAGGGATAGGGTACAAATGGAGGGTTGACATTCATTTACTGAATCAAAGTCTAAAGAGCAGTTAATACACTGCAAGAATGGTATTAACCACCTTGGTTGCACTGCCAAGTCGCATGCCACGGGTTCAAACTTTTTAAACCATTCACATGGACAACATTAAAACCGAGCTTGTTGTCGAGACAATTTCCACGAGCCTCCAAACTTATCACTTCAAACATTCAAAGCTGTAATACTATCGTATGGTTATAAATACATGAGCCTCCAAACTTATCACGTCAAATATTCAAAACCATAATACTATCGTATGGTTATAAACGTATGGTTAGGAACAAAATATTTGCATAACATATGGTTAGGTATAAAACTTAATAAGGTTCTTCAAAGTATGCTTTCAATTCTTTAAACTTATGTTAACCATAAATAAAATTTTATGCCTTTAAACCATAGCACTGGAGCAAGATTTTTGCATAGATATCATACCTAGGACTAAGGTTAAACTAAGGTTTCAACCTAGGTCTTAACCAATACTTTTCAAATAACTTGCTAGAGAACTTCAAATGTAACATAAATAAAAGCTCACCTTTGTTGAGCTACACTCCCAATAAATATATCCGTACACTGCTAGGTTGCAACCTAGGTCTTAACCAATACTTTTTAAATAACTTGCTAGGGAACTTCAAATGTAACATAAATAAAAGCTCACCTTTGTTGATCTACACTCCCAATAAATAGATCCGTACACTGCTAGGTTGCAAGCAACTTTGGATTAGAACTTAGGAATCAAATCAATCCATTGTATAAGTAGTTAAAAACTTAGATGGATGTGAGATTATGTTTTTAAGTAAAAAGTATAAAAAAAATTATACATGTATTTTGGGTAGTGATACTATCTCTTTAAAAGCATCTAATATGTTGATTTATAGTCACTTGATTGCATTGATAATACTATGTGTTTTTTTTTGTAAACTTATGATATCTTTACAATGTTGATATCTAATATTTGCTTATTATTTGACCACATTGTTGGGCCTTTAAATCACTCAGTTTGTAATTAATAGAATTCTCTTAAAGGGAAACATATAACTAATAATTAAATATATATCTCTCAACGATCCATGAACCTTGTGCAAGTGTGGTGCAAGTTTGGCCAACTATGTCATAAAGATAATGCATAGAATTTTCTTTATTTTCAAAAAATTATTCAATGATTTTGTTTGGGACAAAATATCTATTAAGCTTAGTGAAATTTTCTTACTTACATATATTCTTAATTAAGTTTAGATATGAACTTGTATAAAACAAGCATTGTCAACTACACAAACCTAAAATATGGATTTTAGCTCATTCAAAATATGATTGTGTTCATTGAATTGCCTACATCTTCAAATTATTGCTTCTTTGTTCTCCAAAACATTCATTTTTCGTTTCCCCAACTCTATGCATCTTTATCTCATTGGCATGAATACTTTACCTGTAATATATTTTGATAATTCCCCATAACTTTCTTTCCCTCTACCCCATGCCAAGCCCAATGTTTGATGCATGCATGGGATTCCTAGGAAAGTTATTCAAGAGGTGATGTAATTCTTGTTATAACCAAGCTTATGCATTATGGATTATGGTTGTTCGGGCTACACATACATGTTACCACTTTTTACTTAAATTAAAATGTATGTATCTAGTGGTTAATCCATTATAAACATTGTAAAAAAATTGAAGAGAAATATTTTATTTAGAATATTTCTTCTTGAAGTGTATACATTGTTTAATATTGTCACTTAAAGTATAAATGTTTTATCAACTTTTCATAAAAAAAGGTTAGATGCATATTTATTCTTTAACATGAAATTAAAAATCACCCTTCAAATTTCAAATTTAATCACTAATAAAAATTAAAATTACAACATATAAAAAACTTAATTAACATACACATATTATATATTAATTGTACCTCATATTCTCATTAATGTTTACCCTATAATCTGTCATATCACATACACTCTAGCCATAAATCAAGAAATTGGCCTACTTTCATATCCTTGTGGCTTTCGTAAAAACTACAACTAATTTGAGTAAAAATCTTATAATCTTAATAACCCACAAATTTAACAAAACTTGAAATGACTATATTAAAAAATACTAACCGTTGTGGTTTAGTGTATATGTTAAATAAAATTAATGTTCATTTTCCTATAAATTTTTCAAAAAAATACATCTCAATTAGTTAGTGGGTTAATGGTTTTTTAGCTTTTTCTTTAACACTTTAAAATAATTACTTTTTTATTTGAACGATTCTAATTTCTATGACAATGTTGAATCTCTCTATTCATTTAAAATATTTTTAAAAGTATTGGATATTATTCTAAATTTCTTAAAATTCATATAAATTAAAATAGTAAGGTAATCATTATATATATTATAATTTAGGTAGAATTTAAAGTGAGTGAAGGTTTGCACATAATAATACACAACTACTTTGGGGAGATGTTGTCATATAATATGGATAGCCAATTATAATTTACATAAAAAAAATAATCACATGTCTCATAAAATCAAAAAATTAAACCAAGCCTAGATCCATCTTAAATCATATCAAATACCTAGAGAGATACATGTAAATTTTATATCTTCATTGTAGATCCATATTTAAGATGGATCTATGTTGATAGTGTACAATAATTAATAAAGGATATAGGAATTATATTTTAGATGGAGGGTCTATTTAGATAGAAGTCCGCCATTTAGACTTTCCTAAATAGTCATTATGAATTCATAAATGGATTCAATGCCTTAGAAAACCTTAGGGAACCCATATTTTGTGAATTTAAACGTTGTTAATTGGAATTTAGAGAATTTTCTAGGGTCCAATTGTGTGAAAATCGTACCATAGAAAAACAAATAGCTGTGGTTGATTTAAGCTCTTGTTTAGAAATATTAGAGAAATATTTAAGGGCTAAACCATGGGTTAATTTTTCATGTTTCATTTCATTTTTATTTAAAATAGTTCACCTAGATTTTATAAGACTAAAATTTTCTAAAATCTATATAAATCTTTAAAAATTTAAATATTTTATAAAATTATTATCATATATTTTATATTTTATGATTGATATTTAATATCAGCGAGATTTCTAAAATTTAAAATAAATATTAATCATTAAAATAATATTAACAAAACTTCTTACATTTTTATTTATGTATATAAAATATAGATATAACACCAACCATGCAAAAAAAACCGACTCATATTTACAAGCTATCATGACTAAAAACTCGTGAATACCATATACAGATTAAATCATTCAAACTTGAAATTTTGGAACCAACTTACAAGCTATCATAACTAAAAACTTGTGAGGATCATATACAAATTAAATCATTCGAACTTGAAATTCGGGAACCAACTTAAAGGAAAAATCTAAAACTTTCAACAAAGTCATATTAATTAATCG
Organism: Pseudotsuga menziesii; assembly: GCA_001517045.1. Classification (NCBI taxonomy): domain Eukaryota; kingdom Viridiplantae; phylum Streptophyta; class Pinopsida; order Pinales; family Pinaceae; genus Pseudotsuga; species Pseudotsuga menziesii. The sequence goes on from LPNX010210152.1 coordinate 135,099, forward strand.
TTTTTTTTAATAATAAATAATCAAAAACAAATTTTAATACTAACAAAATTAATTAATTATTAAATTAAAAATATTAATGTTAATAAAGTATTATATATTTTCTATCATTAATTAAAAATATATTTTTAAAATTCTTAGCAATGATTTTGGATAAATTTTGACATGCAAAATTTTAATTTTTTTATATCTATTGAAATTTTATTAAAAAATAAAATATTATTATATCATTTATCATTAATTATTGCGTCGAGAGGCGCTCTACAGCCCAGTATGGGGTAGATCTTGTAACGTTACGTAACGTTGTAGCGTTACGTAACGTTGTAACGTTACGTAACGTTACATAATGTTATGTCGGCTATAAAAAACATAATGTTATGTCGGCTATAAAAAAAATAGAAAAAAAAAGTTATAAGTAACGTTACATAATGTTATGTCGGCTATAAAAAAAATAGAAAAAAAAATTATAAGTAACGTTACATAATGTTATGTCGGCTAAAAAATAGAAAATTAGAAGAAAAAAAACAACAACTATATACATAGCAAGAAGTATCACAAACCAAATCATAGCTATACCTTGATCCAGCAACAGCAACAACCGCAACTGCGACATCAAACAGCAACAACCACTGCGACAACCATGCGACAACAACAATAAACCCAGGTAAGAACTCAGAAATCTAAATGGGCATTCTTTTTGCAAGTAATCAATTCAGATATTTTAATTTTAGTAGCGCATTTGTCATTTGAAACCTATGTGATTAAACTCGCTATTAAATCCACTGCAACCACCAGAATGTAAGCCGGATCTGCATATTGTAAGCCGGATCTTACATAAACTGTAAATGAATTCAGATATTCTTTTTGCAAGTAATGAATTCAGATATTCTTTTCGCAGTAATCAATTCAGAATGACAAATGCACATAGCGAGTAATCAATTCAGATATTTTAATTTTAGTAGCGCATAGTCCACAGGGATCTCGCTTTCTGTATTTGTTCACTTTCTCCAATCTGCGTTCTCTGATACCATCTGTGTCTGTGCATTTGTCATTTGAAACCTATGTGATTAAACTAGCTATTACATCCACTGTAAACACCAGAATGTAATCCGGATCTGCATATTGTAAGTCGGATCTTGTAAGCCGGATCTGGGAACAGAATTAATTGGCGGCTTCGAAAATCCCATAACCTGATGGGTTCCAGAGTTTTCAATCCAGACTCATGACTCGACTCCATATCTAGTAATGGCTTCTTCA
>LPNX010210152.1:156190-197181 GCA_001517045.1 Pseudotsuga menziesii
ATGATTATCCTTTCTTTATTATCAATTAATTTCCCCAACCTCTTTGCTTCTATGAGACCGATAGTTTCAATTTGTAACCTATTGTGATGTTTTGTCTTGACAATGACTAACATGTCCTCTTCTTCCTCCTCTTTTAAACAAAAAATTATGAGTTTTAAAGCTCTTTGTTACCCTCATGATCTAAGGCTATGAGCTTTTTCATTTCCTCTTTAACCGGTTTGATATCTATTTTATCTTCTATATTATTTATGGTTAGGTTGTGGTTGAATTTTTCCTCAATCTGTGTAATCCTATCCTTTAGGTTAATATTTTCTACTGTGTATTCCTCTCCTTGTTCGGGTATTTTGAATTTATATTGCATATAGTCTAGTATCCATTATCTCTACCGTGTTCTCCAATTTTGTTATCTTGTAGTCTAATTTGTTTTGGATCTCTTCTTGAAAAGATGTGAATTTATTATGGAGCATGGCTTCTAACTCTATCTGGAATTTAGTTTCTCTTTCTTTCCTACGTTTCTCCAAGGATTCTATATATTCATAAAGTTTAGTCTCTCCTTCTTCCCTACGTTTCTCTACTGACTCCATAAAATCATAAAGGTTTTGTAGGGTAAATGTGCTAGGTCTTCCTTTAACAATTTTTGGAAACTGCGGTGAATCACTGATATTTATGTAAAGGTGTAAAAGTGTATATAGAAAAAGCTAAAAACTAACAATAGAAAACAAAATTAAAAAAAAATAGAGAGGGAAGGAAAGTATGCACCTAATTTAGAGCCCCCAAATAAATTATGAAGATTTCCTAGCCGCAGGAGTGGAGTGCAAGAAATTTTTCTGAAGATTTTCACGGCAAATGTTCACCCATGGTTTTCACCTCAGAGCTTCACCTTTTACGGAGGGTTAGGTTTCACCTCATAATGTCCAAAATTTTACTAAATGTTTCAACATATAATGCCCATAAGTTTTACATAAGGGGTAAAAACTAAAACTAAAAATATAAAATATAAAAAATAGAGAGGGGAGGAACTTATGAACCTAATTTAGAACCCCCAAATGAAGATGCCCTAGCAGTAGGAGTGGAGTGCCGTAAAATTTCACGGAAGGTTTTCACCGCAAAGCTTCACCAAGGGCTTTTACCGATGGTCAAATATTTCTAGGTGGATTGCTTTCAATAAATTTAGTTATGCATGACAACCAAAGTTCAAACCCTGCAAATAGTGAAGAAGAGACACTTAAAATCCAACCATGTTAAAGGTTGATTTCTTTGACTAGTCCCATAAATCATAAACAAATTAGTTTTAAAAAATGATTTTAACATAAATATCTAATTAATAGCACTTAAAGAAAACAACCATTCAAAATAAATTGTAAAATTATACTTTCCTTGAATTGTTTTTTTAAGTTTTATTGTATATATATTTTTATTAATGACAAGTGTAGGTTATTTGGAAGTAAGTGTTGATTTTATGATATGAAGACGTAATGACATAAACTGAGTATTATTAATTGAGTTGTCTGTTTGGACATTTTAAATTAACTATAAAAGCAATGAAAAATGAGCGTTAAATTTATAAATAAAATATATAGAGTTAGTGTTATTGCAACGAGCTAGAAAGGGGGCTTATATTGGAGACCATTAATAAGTTGGTCTTTTAAACATTTTAAATTAACGAGAAAGATAATGGAAAGGAGTTGAATATATACAAGTTCAAACATGTATACTTGAACTTTTTATGTTCTTATTAATGCTAACAATGTTTAATACGTGATTTAAGTTCAAATCAAAATCAGTGGTAAAAAACTGTCATTCAAAATGGATTGAAAGCCTCATAACCTTGAAAACATATACAATGTAAATTAAGTAAAACTACTATGTTTTGTAACAATGAGGTTTGCAAAAAGAAGGACCTTAAATTGGATACAATTAACCAAGTTGGTCCTTTCGACACTATAAAGCTACGATAAACACAATGAAAAGTAGGATTTGAATATATTGATAGAATAGCTAAGGTGAGTGATATTTTTGGACATGCAAAAAAAACAACTTGAAATTGGAGACCATTGATCATGTTTCTCCTTTTTGCCACTTTAAAGACAATGAAAAGTAGGAATTGAATTTACATAGGTCCTAACTTGAAGATCCAAACTTTTCCATATTCTTATTAATGCTAACAACATTTTGTGGGAGGTCCTAGCTCAAATAAAACTATGTTGTAAAATACTATATTATCCAAAATGCAATAAAAGCCTTATAACCTTGAAAACATATACATTGAAAGTTAAGTAAAATGACCATGTTTGATAGCAGTGAGGCATATAGAAAGGGGGACCTTAAATTAGAAAGCATTAATCAAGTAGGTCTTTGTGACCCTTTAAAGCGACTATAAAGGTAATGAAAAGTAGGATTTGAATTTATAGATATAGTATATAGGTCAGGTGTTATTATTGGGGGCTTGTGGAAAGGGTGAACCTTAAATTGGAGACCATTAATCGAGTTGTTATTTTCACCACTTTAAAGCAACCATAAAGACAATAAAAAGTATGAATTGAATTTAGGGAGGTATGAAAGTAGGATTTGATTTAAAAGATATAATATATATGCCAGGTATTATTATTGGGGAGCCTATGGAATGGGGGACCTTAAATTCGAGACCATTAATCAAGTTGTTCCTTTCGCCACTTTTATGAAAAATAATCATAAAGACAATAAAAAGTATGAATTGAATTCATGGTGGAGGCCTCAACTTGCATAACTAAACTTTTCTATGTCCTTATTAATACTAATACTAACAACATTTTGTAGGTAATCCATATCAAACTAAGTTGTAAAATAATACATCATCTAAAATGGAGTGAAAAACCTATAACCTTAAAAACATATACAATGAAAGTTAAGTAAAACAACCATATTTTGTAGCAGTGAAGCTTGCAGAAAGGAGGACCTTAAACTCGAGACTATTATTCAAATTGGTTCTTTTATACCGTGAAAGTAAAACCCCACTTTATCCCACTCTTCCTATCAAACTGTCCTTCATTTGCTTCCATCCCCACGCTCTATTTAACGTACTAGTAATATAACTTTTCGTCAACCTCCACTCATCTCTGTTGTAACTGCACAGGATTTTATGGCAGAGATTTGATATATACAAGTGACCATAGATTCTAAATGACAGAAGGCCGGCCACACATAGTGCAAGTGAGTCCCACTACGCTCCTTATAAAGCTGGTTTTTCTGTCCACATTTCCAAAAAAGAACACAATAATTCAATTTCTATCAGAAGGCAAGAATCATGTGAAGTAGCGAGGGTCAAAAATACTAATCTTCTATTTAGAGTTTAAGTGAGTACGTATAACTCTTAAAACTCGCTGTAAATGTGCGCAACAAAGATGGAAGGGTTTTATAACACTGCCCATCCCAATCTCTTCAACATTTATCATTTATCAGTGTTCTTAGTCCTCCATTTTGGAAATCTAACTGGCTAAGTTCATAAACAGTGTGATAAGTAAATTTATCTATAAATTTGGGAAAGTTGATTAATTGATCGTAATATCTTCCCAGATCATGAATAAGCGCAGGTTATAGATACAAGTTCCCATGCACGAAAAGCCTTTTTTCAAATGAGGGGTCCTTGGCATATTAGAATTTAAAACTAAAGATACATTCCTGATTGACGTTTACATATTGCCATGTTTTTCAAAATGGTGTAATATGCATGGCATGGATGGAATCCAACCATCAATAGCAAGAAACTGTATGTTGTCTTGGTTTCTAATTTGGGAATAATATTTTAGGTAATTTTGATGCAAATCGAAATGAAGATCGTGAGAGAATTTTGCTCAAAGAGTGAGAGTAACATAATTAAACAATTTTTAGAGTAAAAAATAGTTATGGTACACTGATGTAGATGTGGAGGCCCCTCAACTATGTTGCGCCACTCAGCCTCGAAGCTCCACAAGAAGGATGCACCCATCAATCCACGAGCTTAGTGTCCAACTCTTAAGGGGAATTTTCCTCAATTCCAATTTCCTATTTATTGTGTTCCCTGTTGTGTAAGCATTGTTAAGAATTGTAATCTCAATCGTTCATTATGGTCAATAGTGCATTAATCAGTTGATTAGTCACAGTAGTTGAATTGGTCACCTTACCTAGAATTCGTGACCCATGGTACTCTCTAACCCATGGTATTTACCTATGGTTTTGTTATTATGTAGTATCATAAATAATCGTGTTAATATTGAGAAGGCATTCCACTCCCTAGAAAATTGATTTGCCCACTGGTGTTCCATCATCTTATGCTTCATTCTTTTGCTAATCTTTAACATGGTATCAGAGCGTATGGCATGATCCTTTGTTTTTTTGGGTAAGCATTTTCACAAAGTGAAAAGCACACAGAGATCATATTGAAGAAGCTTGAAGATGGGGCTACCAGAAGCACTACCAAAAGAGCTTGAAGAGGTAAGAAATCTCTTAACACTAGAAGGCTTATTGCAGACCTTTCATGGAGATGTGTATGATGTCTGGGAAATCAAAATAAGAAGTTTGTGAAGGTCACAAGATCTGTGGAATTTTGTAGTTGAAGAGGATCCTGTTCATCCTGATTCATTTAAGACTTTGCTAGAGTTAGAGAAAGAAAGAAGGCAAGTTGTTGCCTTAAGTCTCATACAAGACAATATGGAATATTCCATTTTTCATTGTATTGTAGAAGTTGATACTCCAAAAAGAGTATGGGATATACTGGAATAAGTGTTTAGTGAGGAACCGATTGTAGAAGAAGGTGATTTTGCAAGTCACACAAAGCACCAGGAATCCCACAATGAAGTGGAAGATAGTAAAAAATGATTTGTTTATGAGGAAGCCAGTGATCATGTAATCCCAACAAAGATTTTTGATCTTGTTGTGTTTGTTGATGACAATGAAAACAAACCTATCAATGTAGTAGTACTCACCGATGTGAGTGATTGTCTCTCAGAGAAAGAGACAGTTGATAACAGCATAGTAGCCGCAACAATTGTTGAGAATGAACAACAGACGTTGATAGCAACACAAAAGAAACACCAGCAGATATTCCACTCCAGAACAAGAAAACCATAAGGCTGAGGGAGATCTATGAGCAAACTCTTGTTATTTATGAGCATCTATAGTCTGCCTTGTTTTCCTATCAGCCCACATTTTTTGAAGAAGCACTAAAGGATGCACAACGGGTACAAGTAAATGAAGAAGTCAATAAGAATGATGAAATAGCTACCATTGATGAGGAACATGAAGATGTGAATTCTCTCCAAGAAAAGATGAAATAGATTCATATTTTTTTCTGAAAAAAAATGCAGTGTGTCGGTAAAGAGGACAACCAAAAAATACTTGTTGAAATAGAAGAAGCCTTGACTTGCATTGTGTTCCAGGAGCTAAAGAAGAAGCTAAAGAACATCTAATTACCATCAAGATCCAGAAGACAAAGAAGAAGGATTCCAAGTACACATCAAGGAAGAAAGTAAAAATGAAATTTTTGAATGAAATGTAAGCCTAGTTGAGACATAGACCAGCAGATATCCTTTTGCATTAATAATGTTGAAAATATTGTCCTAGTTGATATTAAGGGGGTGTGTTAAGAATTGTAATCTCAATGGTCCACTATGGTCAATAGTGCATTAATTAGTTGGTTAGTAGAGTAGTTGATTTGGTCACCTTACTTAGAATTAGTGACCCATGGTATTTACCTATGGTTTTTTTGTTATGTCGTTTTATAAATAATTGTGTTAATATTGAGAAGGCATTCCACTCCCCCAACAATCAATATGTCCAGTGGCGTTCCATCATCTTCTGCTTCATTCTTTTGCTAATATTTAACAAGCATGTAGTTGCATATTTCCAACCTCCAGGTTGCATGAAGAAGTGGTTTATTATTCTTTCTTATCTCTTGTGCTATGTGCATCATCAATGGAGACATTGAATTCCTCTAGGATACCCGCAAATCCAAGATACAAACATGGACAATCGCATCAACATGCTTTCTGGAAATATTCAAAGGAAAACTAACAAAGAAATCATAGATATAAAATTTAAACTTGGCTATGCCCCAGTGCTCATATTCAGATATGTGAGCAAGAATGGTTAGTTGGCCAACATAATAAACTAAACCATTTTTTTTCCTTGAGGCTTTGGTATTATCTTGTTATTGTTCTTATTCCTAGGTTTATCATTGTTTCAATCTATGCACTTCACTTTCTTATCAATTTTTCTACTTTAGGACATCATATTTACATCATTGGTGTCATATCACTAGTCTAGGCTTCCTCATTCTTAAGCATTGTGTTTCTGCACTCAAGACCTTATCCATAATTCTCAATTTTTAGTAGCATAAATTCATATACAATTCTTTTGGAGTGTGCCTTCTATTAGAGGGTGTTGAACTCTATATAAGTTCCTAGCACAAAGTGGGTTTATGGGAAATCATCCCCCCCTCTCCCTTGATTGGAGGGACACCAAGCTCTTCAAATGATTTTTTGGGGTCTTTTTATGCTTTTTTTGCCAATCATTTTTCAACCCATTGTAAAGACAATACAGTTAAGGAAATAGGGTTGTAATCTAATCCTCGTTAACAAATTAGGGCTTTGGATGCAATAATATTGTTTTGTATAGGGTGAACTCCAATAAATATATATAGAGAGGAGTAACTCTTAGTTAAGTTGGATTTCTTGATTAAGTGTTTCTAGCCTAAATCTCTCTCTACTTTGTGTGTACCATTATTATTTCTCATTACAAGGAAAAGGCCTTGTAGTAGAGGTTATAGCAGATGATCATCTCAAAAGAGCTCAAATATCCATTTATAATGTTCATAAAATTTACATCCATGATAACCTTTTGTTACAATACATGGGATGTTATGGTATACATAGCACGCGATCAGTGTTGAAGATCAAGATAGTCACAATGAATTAAATATTCCAAACAAATATTGCTTTGAATATAAACAAATCAAATAACATATTTACCAGAGCAAACTCCCATCCCTAGACAATCACGCATGGTGTACGTACATATTACATACGATGTAAAACTCCTCTCTGACAGGATGGGTCTCGATACATAATATACATTAAGCCTTCCCATAATTCCTTAAAATATTTGATCAATGGTTGTAGGTAAACATCCATATTCTTCGCTTGTCTTCTACTAGGGACTATAAGAGCCAACATAAGATGTCCATTCCTTATGGACAACCATGGGGGAATACTATTATTGATCACTACTACATTCCAAACAATATAGGTGATGTTTGGTTTGTTAAAATAATTGTAACTTCAGAATTTATTCTATTTGTATTATTGTTAATCCTCCATTGAGAGATGTCCTTGATGTAATTGGTCATGTAAAATTCATGAGGTAAAACATCTGTTGTATGTCGGGGGGATAGTAGCCACAAAAGTTTTTTATAAAAATTATTTTGAGTCTTCCTAGGTAGTTTAACCCTAATTAGAGAACATGGCCAACCTAGTTAGGTAATTGAGTCACTCACCTGATGAATATAAATAGGTAAGGTGCCTCCTTCATTTACACTCTTCACTCAAGAATTGTTTGCTAGAGAGAGAAGAATAAATGTGCTAGAGAGAGAGAGGAGAAATTGTCTTAGGATTTTTACATTGTCTTGGTTGAGTTCTATATTGAGGAAGTTTTGCGGGGTTTTCTCCCTTCCAGTTTCCACAAGGAAAAATCTTTTTGTTCTTTGTGTTGTTGTGATTGTTGCTCTTTCAATGATCCTACTATTGTGAATTTTTTTAGAATATCATCCAAGCAATTTAGAAAACTTAACATGGTATCAGAGCCACCCTCAAAGGAGACACTATGTAGCTAGGGTTTTCTATTCCAAACATTTCACTCGACAAATCAACCAGAAAAGAGGGCTCAATCAACTCACCCTAGGAGAGCGCATTTTTCTATGAAAACAAAACTAAATTCCAAGAAGTTTCATTCTTGGGCCCAACACTGCTGTCGGGAAGAACTAGGGATTCAATTTTTTTCAAAGTTCTATCATTAAGATGAGAAAAAGCAAGATATAGTCTATCTCTCCTTGGGGAGTTGCATATTATCCACCACTCATCCCTACAAGTGGTCTCAACTAAAAAATTAGGGTTTTACCATCAAACCCTAGATCATCCTGAAGGAGGTCAACCAGAAGCAGTTTTTCCAAGTTAGTATTGTCTCTTATATTTCCATTTGAGGTTCTCATTTTGTTTAAGATGACAAATGATACCAATATGGATGAGAATCTTGAGGGTGCTAAGAAATTCAAATCATGGAAGTATAGGATAATGCTCATCCCAGAAGAGAATGATATAGAAGGATTCATGAAGGAGGAATTTGTAGAACCATAAGGAGATGAAGTAAAGGCCAAGCATAAGAAGGATATGATCAAGGATAAGAGGATCATAGTTGATTCCATCAAAGATCACTTGATACCTCAAGTATCTTCAAGGAGAACACCAAATCAAATGTTTGATGCCTTGTCTAGCCTATTTGAAGGAAGAAATATCAATAGGAAGATGACCTTGAGAAATTAACTCAAGAATGTGAAGGTTCAAAAATCAGATACCATGCAATCATACTTCACAAGAGTATCCCAAATCAAGGATAAATTAGAATATATTGGTGACATGGTAGAAGAAGAAGAAGTTGTAATTACCAGCTTGAGTGGTCTCCCAAGAGAATGAGAATCTTTCATTTTAGGAATATGTTCTAGAAGAAATCTAACCAAGCTCTTAAAGTTATAGGAAAAATGTGTTTAAGAAGAAGAAATAATATCAGTCATAGAAGAAAAGTTGAATGAAAATGAAGATAAAGATTTAACAGCCCATACCAAAGGAAAGAATAAGAGGAAGAGTCGTGTTCATCCTCCTAGAAGAACTCAAGGGTATCAAAGGAATAAAAGTGTTAACAAGGAATTTTCAACTTTTGAATGCTTCACTTGCCACAAAATGGGACACATATCCATAAATTGTCCCATGAAGACAGAACAACTCAAGAAGAGGAACAAAAGTTTCAAATCACATGCAGTTGAATATGATGATAAAGAAGATGGAAAGAGGACTAAAGAAGATGAATATTCATGTGAAGAATATGTTTTGATTTCATCCCTCGCAGGTTCAGTTTCACCTAGAAGTTATACTTGGCTAGTAGAGAGTCGTGGCTCCAAACATATGACATGTTACAAGGATTCTCTCTCTTATCTTGTATAGAAGGATTCCCACAGAAATTAATGTTTGGAGATGATTAATATACCCCATCAAAGGGATGGGAGAAGCCTCTTATAAGCTGGACTCCAGAAAGTCCTTGAAGATGAAGGATGTTCTATATGTCACAAGTTTAAAGAAAAATCTCCTTTCTATCTCATATTTAGATAAGAAAGGATTCAGAGTTTATTTCATCAATGATGTAGTGGTGATTGGAGTTGAAGAAAGAGGACTCTACAAACTAAAGGGGCATGCGCATTCAACCTTGATCACTAGCACCATAATCCCATGTGAATTATGGCACAAAATACTTGCTCATATACATTACAGAGCATTTCCAACTATGAGAAAGGTGGTGGCAGGTTTTTCGGAGATCCAGATAAACTATGGAGAAATGTGCAAAGGATGTGCACAAGGAGATAAAAATAAAGAACCCTTTTCCAAGCAGTGACAGTAAAGCTAAATGGATCTTAGACATTGTTCACTCACATGTATGCAAACCAACACAAATTGCTTCACTAAGAGGGTATGTCTACTATTCTTCCTTCATTAATAACAACTCACACAAAAGTTGGATCTATTTCTTAAAGAAGAAAGATGAAGTATTTGAAAAGTTCAAGGAGTTTAAGGCTCTTGTATAAAACATGTTTGAAAGGAGGATCAAGACCTTAAGATCAGATAATGGAGGTGAGTTTACATCAGGTGAATTAAATGATTAATACAAAGAAGATGGGATTAAGAGGGTGCTCACCATCCCCTATAATCCTCAACATAATTGTGTGGATGAAAGGAAAAAAATATCTATCATGGATGCAGTATAAGATATGATACATGATCAATATATACCTATGTACAACTGGTCATAAGAAGCTAGAACAACAGTATATGTACAGAACAAAATATCTCATGGTGCTCTTGGAAATAAGACTCCAGAAGAGATGTTTACCAGAGAAAATCTTGAAGTCAGTCACCCAAAGATATTTGGTTGTCTAGTATATGCATGGGGAAGAGATCAAATTTGGACCCCTCGGGAAAGCTTGCATGATTGTTCATGATATATGAATATAAAGCATGCATGATTTTTCATGAGATATGAATATGGGGATGCATAATTTATTTATGAAATATGAATGGGGTTATGTCAAAATATTGACTTAGTCTATGTACATAACTGCGTGAATCATTTCCAGTATGTTGAAATTTTTCACTTGATTACATTTCTTCGTTATGTAATGTTATTAATCATTTGAATCATTTTTCTTGTAGGGAAAAACATATTCCTTGAACTAGAAAAAGAGAATGACATGGATTCATTTGACTAGTTGATCCTGAAAATGAGCAGATCGATATATTCATATGTTTCTTAGGAAGAAGACAAAATAGAATCCCTAATACTATTCTAAGAGAAGTAAAGACACTTGAAGGTAATTCATTTATCCTAGTTATATTCATATATGTGTTACACATATAGGAGTATGAGTCTCTATGATGGAGGACTCAATTCATAATTCTCACTTCCTAGATATTGTGAGGGAGAAGCTAGATTTGCTAACTCCTAGAAAACCAATGGATTTGGTTAATTAAACTCCTGTTATGTAGAAATCATAATGGTTCACATATTCACAAGGAATCTATATGTAAGAATATTGGATGATTTTTAATTTTATAGGTGTAACAATCATTGGATAAGATTTTTCTTCTATTAAGAAAAATTTTCAGTAGAGTTCTTGAAAGGATTCAAGAACAATAGATCGTAAATTCATGAAGACACACATAAAGATAAATATGAATCTTGTTCAAATTTGTAGGATCTCATAAATGTTAGATATATCTATACAGGTACCAGGATTAGTTATATGCTTTACAGTCAGTACATAGACATGTACCACAAAGCATGTTTTTTGTTCCCTACTTGGTACAAGTGTATGTGGATTAAGTCATGTATCGATCAATGAAAGTATGTTTAACGTACATATGGATTCTGACTTGTACAGTGATCAAGAAATATCGCATCAAATGTGTTTCTCAAATAGAGCATATTGTAAAGCAGTAAAACTTTACAAAGTTCCTAGTAAGTTATATATGGGACATGGTGCAGAAAGGAGTTGTGTAACTCCAATACATGTCCACAGATGAACACAATTTCCATCATATTTACTAAGCCTCTATCCAGAACAAGCTTGGTATAGTATAAAATACTCTTCTAGTTGAAGAGGGAGTATTGATGTATCTTCACAGGAAGCACCAGTTAAAAGTCTTGAAACTAGTTAGTCATGGTACATGAATCAGGAAGCCAAGGGTTGTGATACCTTGTGGAAAGAATCCACATGAGAAGAGACATGGTTAAAGTATTAGATACTATTAATACTCAAGAAGAGTTATAGTCTGAACTATCACAGAACAGTTAAAACCTCTTGGAGAGGTTAAATAGCCATATAGTTAGCTATGCGGGGTATTGTGATATGAAATCACTATGAAATAGATCGGACCTTGAAGAACATCATCGATATTAGCAAGATCACTAATAGCTTCTTCATATAGTAGAACATTCTTGAAGTCAACAAATGTTGAAGATTGAAAAAAAATAAGACTTTTTTTTCTTCTGCATGATAATTACACATTTAATGTGTTGCTTATGATGGATATGAAATCCATAATTTCTAGTTTAGATAAATTGTATTCTATAGTGGATCTAGATGATGCTACTATGTGTAAGTAGTTGGTTGGTCTCTAAGAAGACCTGTTGTATTTGTTCTTACTAACTAAGCATATGTTTGAGTACCTTTTAGGTTCATTAGAATAGGCTATTTATTGTATTTGATACATGGTAGACCTATTGTACTATCCATTTATTATTTTATCCTAAGATAAGCTATGCATATTGCAATTAGTACTACAAAATCCCAGTATTATGGATAGTACTACGGAAGCAAGGTGTGTTTCAGCTAGTACTAAGTAAAGTGTATTGTGGATAGTACTACCTGTTGAGGAGTAGTGTAGCTTGGGAAGCTACCTACCAGGGTCAAAGACCCGATCCTACATTTATTAGGTGTTAATATTGAAGCTTTCTGAAAAACCCTATGTGTTATGATAGAACACATTGAGATGAAGTTTTACTTCATTGAAGTCATGGTCCTGTAAAGAAAAGATTTCGATACATTGATACTGATGAGAAGATTCCAAATTTGTGAACAAGCCGCTAACAGTGACAAAGTTGAGATACTTCTGAGATAATCTTGGTATGGCATGTAATTCTTGGTAAAGAAGAGAATGTATCCCTTGCTGAGAGGGAGTGTTGATTTTACAACATCAGGAGTCATTCTCCAAGACTTTTGCGGTATCAAGTCAAGACATTGTGTTGTATCAAGTCCTAAATATCCTCATATGATTGAGGTGGTGATGTTGTATTGTAGATATTATGAGTAATATCAAGTTGGTTCTTGTGAGTAATATGAAGATTGTTGAATTGTGTTGTATCAAGTCTAGACTTGTGTTGTATCAATTCAATGATTCCCATAGACAATACCCTATGAGAATGGATCTCTAATTATGGAGATAATCTTGAGTTGTACCAACATTGAAGTCTTGTGTTGTATCAAGACTGTGGACCTCCATTTGTTTAGGTGGTTATACTATGTGATATATCGCTAGTCATGGTCATTGAGTTCTATAAGTCTCCTTTAGGTATTAGCTACCCCTAAAGTGAATTAGTTTAGTATATGACTATATGGGCTGAGGTAATATATATCATCATCAATATGTATGGAATACTTCTTTTGAGTATGATATGATAAGATAGATAAATAATACACATATGGACCATACATTAATTATTTAATGATAATGAATAAAGCATAGAGAAAGAGAATTTGAACTTCCCATGCAAATGTCTAAGTGAACTCAAGTTATAAATCTCTAGTTAAATATGAATGCCTCAATTAGTGCCCAAGTCAAAGCATCAATTGAACTATTAATGAATGTAATCAGTTAAGTAAATAAGAGCTTAATGTTCATTAATCAACATGCATCAGTTAACTAAAGAGATCCATGCAAAAGTTAATAATATAAATTGTGCATGGATGGCACTGAGAGTGAATCATTGATGACACTTAAGTTAGCTTGTTAACTAAGTTTTCGACAGTCTATTAAATATTGAGTTCAAGTCAGTTAACATTCATTTCAAGTAAGTTAACATTAAGTTCAAAACAATTAGCATAGTTCAAGTCAGTTCACTTTCATTTGAAGACAATGAACTCATTACGTTAAAGCTAATTGAGGAAAGGAAGGGCGCTAATGTTTGGATGGAGGGATTTCTAGTTATATCCTCCTTGTGAATGCAATATGTGGTGCTCTCAGTATATTTGTTGATCCACCTATGTGCTACCTTCTGCATGTTATGGTTTTTGGCTTGTTATTAATATGCTAGCCATATGGCAAGTTCAATACATTTGCATACATTTGTTTTTGCAGGTTTACATTGGATCTCTCTTCTCTACTGTTGTGGCGATCTCTCTTATCGAGAAATATACTTATGTGTTGTAAACCATTCTCTGCAAATCTATCTATTATACTCAAAGAATTGTTTGGTTTTTCATCCTCCTTGTTTGGAGGGTTTCCCTAGGGTATATCCTGTCTCTCATGGTTGATTGATTTATATGGATGATTTATGAAAATGATTTATGTGGTTGATATATTTGTGATATTTACATGTGGATGATATATTTATGTGGATGATATGTTTATGATATTCACATGTGGCTAATATATTCATATGTAGCTTATTTATGAGATACATATGTGCTGAAATTTATTGATAAAAGTTTCTCTGATTTTGGTCAAACATCAACACAAATGTAGCTACATGGTAGTCCCAATTGTTAAATCTACGAGTGAGGAGACATTTTCATATTTTCATATAGATGAAAAAATAAGTGATTAAAAAGGTATATTTCATTCGATAGGAAATTTATTAATAAGGGAGGAAAACATATTATCATCCCAAGATAATTTAATGGGAGCCTATATAAACATTTGGACCCTCCATTTATTATAATTGAGCATTCAACAACTAATTTGAGTTCATCCATGCAAAAAATAAGAAACAATGCTCATATAAATACCACACATGAAATGGGAAACACACTTGAGGGAAAATGTCCCCACAATTGATAATTTCTATGTTGGACCTATACACAACAAGCCTATAGATCCATTCTTTCTAAAGGATGTCAATTGTTGTAAAAAGACAAATGTTCATAATACAATCACTAGATCGACATCGTGCAATGTGGTTTGGTATGGAAAAAAAAACCAAAATCTATATGTTATTATTGACTTAAAGTGTAGAGGTTCTATGGTGGATTCCAACCTAAAAAAAGGTAGACAAATAATTGTATAAAATTTGTTTAAATAAACTATGGGTTGTTGGTTCAAAAGAAAATGTGTCCATCAATGTTAAAAGCAACATATGAGCATGGTCACCTCAGGTAATATGGACAAGAGAGAAAATAAAACTAAACAAGAATAACCTTACAACAATTAAGGAACACCAAGAATAGATTGAGCATAATATCAAGAGTGGGAATGATGTTTTTGAATGAAACTTCATTCAAGAAAAGAAATTGCACATGTGTCATTTTTTTTAGTGACTTTGTATCATCTAAGAACTTATAAATTATCATCTGTGATTTTAATTAATATATATTTCTTCAAGAAAATCTATTGAAATTCAATTGCAATTAAGGTACATGGGAGTTGGTAAAAATGATGGACTCATAGTCATCATTGAGTCATCGTTTTGTTTATTTGGGACCTTATTGTGCATTGCCTTAAATATTTATCAAAAAGATCAACTCTACAATGCAAAGGCTATCGTCATTTGTTTTTATTTTATTGTGTCTCTTTAATCTTGATATATCTAGCAATGGATATCATAGTGATATTATGTGTGCACATGCAAAAATAATATGTTGGCAACTATACATTAATCTTGGAGTTTGAAATTATATATACACATTAGGGGATAAAATCAAAATATTGAAATGTAAATACACATTGTATAAAATATATATTGTTTGCAATTGAAATTCACAAACTTGTAATGAAAAAGGACACTTCAATTTCAAATGCGACTTTTAGAATTGAAAATAACACTTTTGGAAATGAAATTATATTTTTGGAATCAAAATTAGTTTATATTGACACTTTTGGAATCAAAATTCACATTTGTAAAAGCCAATATTCACACTTCTAGAATCCAATTTTGCACTTTAGAAATATTGATATTAACACTTTTAGAATTGAATTCATAGTTTTTTTAATTTAGATTTTTCTTTATTACTTCAAATTTAATGAATTGGGATTTCCTCTTTTATTGCATTTGTGCAAGGAATTTCATGTTCTTTGTCAATGTCGTAATCTTAAAAAAGTTTCACTTTTATTTTAAGGTAATTATAAGGGAACTTGGATGAGGACTTAAACTTAAGACATAGCAAGGTAATTATTAGACACTTACAAGATTGGATGAACTTATGGCATCAATGGCGATGATCTACAAGTTTAACCATGTTCTTTAATTTAATTGAAAAGGAACTTGGAGGTGGAAACTAAGCTTATGACATTAAATCTAATGATTGGATGCTTATAAGTATTGATTGAACTTATGATACCAAGGGTGATAATCCATGTTTACATATTACAAACACAATCCCACCCTCACCGTCTTTGTAAGTTGGATACCATTGATCAGAGCCCATTCCAATATCCCATTTCTAACACCTTGAGGTAGTGATGAAGGAACTTGGAAGTAGGGATTGAACATATGGCATGTGGAGGTCACATTTTGCTTGTGCAAATTATGGATACATTAATTTTATTCTTATCAACGTTTACCAATATGTTTTCTATTGTATTGTGGTATAGAGATAAGTCATGAAGATGACCAAGGTTTAAATCCGAATGGATGGGTTTTGGTTATAAACAAATTCTAGGATTAAGTGAAATCCCTACTACTCTTGATATTTACAAAAGTAATGAAAAATAAAATGACTATATTCATAAATAATGACTTGTGAAAAAATTTGTGTCAAAATTTTAATATTCATTCTCTAATAAACTTTCGAAGAATTATATCTCAATATCCATTGGATTAGGTCCTCTAACTTTTTCCTTCATAATGGATAAATGAAAGGCGTCCTAGAGTTACACATTAAATTCCTAGAAGAACCATGGTTGTGGGCAGAGTTAGCCTCTTCAAACCAAATTTTTTAAAGCATAGTGTGGCTAAAATGTCTCTCTTAATAATTGTATAATGGATCGGTTTGACAAACTTCATAAAATTCACACATGTTAGAACAATAAGGGAATTTTCACATGTGTCAAATTTATGTTAAACTTGGTGTAAGTACCAAATCTATGTAGAACTTGACATAAGTGAGGCTCCACGGGACTAAACATGATAATGTGCAATGATTACCATGGACCTTGGAATTGAATTTCGAAACTACATATTTTAAGTGTAGATTTATTTAGAAACATAACCTCTAAGCTAATATTAAGGTCTTTCATAATGGAGTGATGAAAGACATCCTAAACTTACATATTATATTCCTAGAAGAACCATGGTTGTGAGGCAATGTTAGCATCTTCAAATCATATTTCTTGAATCTCAACAACATGGACATAGTGTTAAATCTCCCATCCATTTAGGCTTGGTAATGTGAAGAAGTTTAAAAGGTATTGGATTATAAAATTTCATAATCATCGCATATATCCATTCTAGCTAGAACTTGGTGTAGGTGCCAAATATATGTAGAACTTGACTTAAGTGATGGTCCATTAAATTGAACAGCATAATGTACAATGACTATCCATGAACCTTGGAAAAAGGTTCTTAAAATACATATTTAAAGTGTAGACTTTGCATAGAAACTTGCCATCTAAGATAAATATCAAGGTCCTTCATAGTTGAGTAATGAAAGACATCGTATAGGTGCATATTAAGGTGCTGGAAGAACTATGGTTGTGAGACAGAGTTAGCTTTTTCAAACCATAATTCTTGAATTTCAACATAATTAAAATTTGTATCACAACCACTCTAGTTTGGGTGAGAATGTTGAATCTCCATGACTTGAGAATTTCAAGAATTCCTATTGAATCGACATAATTCATAAGATACACATATGTTAAATGTAGATTTTGTTTAGAGTCATACCATATTAATGTCCTTCATTGTGAAGAAATGAAGAAGATCTTAAGGTTATATATTAAAGTTATTATTTTCAAACCATGGTTGTAAGTTAAAGTTATTATTTTCAAACCATAATCCTTGAATTTTAATATGACTAAAATGTGCATCTCAATAGCTATAATTTGGGTTAGAATGTTAATATTCCATCCATTTGGGAGTTTAAATAAGTTTAAAATGTATTGGATTAACAAATTTCATAAGATTTATACTTATCAAAGCAATCAGTGTATCATCACATGTGTCAATTTTATGTAAAAATTAATGGAAGTGCTAATCTATGTAAAACTTGACCAAAATGAAGATCTACTAAATTAAACATTAAATTAAACATTATAGTGTATAATATACAACAGTTATCCATGAATCTTACAATTATATATTAAATATCATATAGGTATAGGTGTTAAACAAAAGCTAAAATAAATAATTTTATATTAAAATAATATTAATTTATTCTTTATCTATTTACGATATAATATAAACATTAAACTAATTTATATAAACATAAAACAAATACAATTTAATAATAATAAAACAAAAAACTAATATAAAAAAAAACAAATTGTTACTATTTTCTTTAACCAAACTGAAGCTTATTTAAATCTTAATCAAGATGTATTTAAGCTTAACAAGATACGAAAATGATAAAATGAATCCCACTGTACACTTGTGTTAAAATGTATTAATCTTGACCTATCAACATAAAAATATATATTTAAAATGTAAGGTTTTTTTAAAACCATATCATTTAAAATAAATGATTAAAAAGACTTTCTAAAAAATAATTGTCTGGAAGAGGATCATTCTACACCTCAGTAGGGGAGTTATGTAACTCCTTATGTACTCATCCTAGAGGTGACACATGTCCATTATAAAAAATTAAAAAAATAGTATAAAAAGTAACATGTAACCTCAAATTAGATTTAAAATATTTAGAAGTGCATATATATAAAACTAAACAAATTACATAAATTAAAACCATAAAGATTACATTACACACTTCCTCAACATTTTCACTCTTAAGATCCCTTTTAAGATAGATCTATGCAGTAGACTAAATGAACCTTGTTTAAAGGTCCTACTCCTTTTTTGATATGGATTCAGCCATATCAATCAATCTACCTCTTCTTTTTATAAGATATCATAATTAATTTAAACTCTTCTCTTAGAAATTATCTTAACTAACTTAAAACTCAAATTTGGAAAATACTATTTTTAACTAAATTATAAAAAAAAACCTTTTAAATAAATTGATTAAACATAATAATAAAAAAGCTTTATGTAAGTTATAAAAACTTATGGCTGGTACCCACCTTTTGAGATTTAGGGTGGACTAAGACCTATGCTTTTTCATTTACGGAGGAGAATGAGACAAATGCAATGTCCGGATTGATTTTATAGCATTCGTTCAAAATTCTAAATAAACAATTATATATATATATATAAAGCGTAGCTAATTGATGAATGGATAACTAGGAGCAATGCATGGATAACTCATAGCTCATGAATAGATAACCAACCATTCATGGCAGATAACTAGAAGAATATGAGATAAAAAGAAAAGAAAAATATAAAAAGTAATTGATAGTTGATAAATGGATAACACTAAAAATATGGTGTAGCTAGGCATGGATAACTCATAGTTGACCCAGTTTAAATAGAAGAATATGAGGAATAAAAAAATATTTTCAAAGTGTCTTCCATTCCATAAGCTATCTCTCAACCATTTGATCCCTATCCACCTGATCCAACCACAAACTATGTAAGTATGCTAATTGTTAATAAAATTAAAATTATTCAAATCCAACCGTGTATACACCATCACACAGTTTTTAATTGCATTTGTACAAGGAAAAAAAAATTTAATCTACTAAGTTGATTAAGGTCATCATCCAATGGTTTTGTAAAATAAAAGATAGAACAAAAACTGAAATGTACCTGACCTTTCATATCAATTGGTTTTGTTATAAAAGAAAATTTTGAAAAAACTGAAATGTAATTGGCGTTAAATATGCACCTCAACGGGTTGCTGTGAGATTATATGGCGTTAAATATGTTAAATATGCACCTCAATGAGTTGCTGTGAGATTATGTGGTGTTAAATATGCACCTCAATGAGTTGTTCTGAGATTATATGGCGTTAAATATGTTAAATATGCACCTCAACGGGTTGCTGTGAGATTAAATGGCGTTAAATATGTTAAATATGCACCTCAATGAGTTGTTGTGTGATTATGTGGCTTTAAATATGCACCTCAATTGTGAGATTATGAGTATTTGGATTACCTTTGATCTCATAATTCTGCAGCAGCATTAAATGTTTTATATGTTTTATATAAACTAACTCAGAGTTGTCAGAGTTGTTTAATTAGAGGATGATTTTTTCTTTATTTTTGGTTGGTTTTTACTTAATTTTTGCTATAAATCTTTACAAAATTTTCAAAATATATGTTACATGATTTCATTTGTACACTTAGAATCATTCAACAAATAATAAAAATTACAAAATTTTGTGAATTAAATTCAAGTTTCCAGCTGAAAATCAACAAAAATAATTAAATAAATTTAAAAAAAAATCGCCCCTAGTCAGACAGCTCCTTAAATAGCTCCTTAAATATACTGTTCCAAATGCTCATAATTCTGCGGCAACATTAAATGCCCTCCACGCTGGATATTGAGCATGCTTTCATATCACTGAATGTCAACTATAGCAGTGTGTAACCAACAGAGCATTGAATGGTTTACAGTTCAGTGCATTAAATAACCAAATTAACTTTAATTCTAAGGGTGTATACCCGAGCTGTAGATTGAATGGTTTACAGTTCAGTGCATTAAATAACCAAACTAATTTTAATTCTAACGCTGTATACCCGAGCTGTAGAACATGCAGCCTGCAGCAAGGCAACATTTGTCTCCATCACTTAATCATTTTCATTTTCTATCCATTCACCTTCTCCATCACTTAATCATTTTCATTTTCTATCCATTCACCTAAGTCAGAACGTTTTGCACTGAGCTCTCCTGTATCAGAATGCTATGTAGCTTGAGCTGAACACCTGTGGAAAAAAGCTTGAGCTGAACACCCCACCAAGCTGCAGAGCATTAATGCTTAGACACGGCCTATATCAGGCCCTGACTGTACTGCTAGAAGCTTTTTTTCCAAGAGTCTACACTGATCAGATTATATTTCTCTGTTCAAGATATTTAAACGAGCTGTCGCTTTTAACGATCTCTGATACAATATCTATTGAACTGGACATCGTCCTTCGTTTACAGTTCTCAAATCTGCAAATAATCTGAAACCTCGTTCATGACTGCAAAAAAATTAGAAGAAACTGAAGATTGCCATGGCAGAACAAGCTCAGAAAACCTCGTAAAAGCACCACTCTAAAGACCAAATGCCCCAGGTTGGTATTTCCCCACTTAATTTAGCTCAAAGGCAATAAATGGGAGCATTGGCTCCTTAAAAAATCGTTTGAGCTCGACATATCACCGACAATTCCCAGCCGTACTGCGTTAACCAAAATGAATGCAGATGGCCAGAGACCAAGGCATAGGAGATAAGGATTTAATCGAAACCATTGAATGCTTTTGTTTGACACACGACATAAGATTTTAATTGAAGGCATTGAATGATTTTGTTTCTTTGCAGGTAACGCCAAAAATGCATGCAGATGCTTAGAGACCTGGGCATGGCAAATTATAAGGCGTTGAATGATTTTGTTTCTTTGGTACTCTCGAAGAGAAAAAACTTCGTATATTTCAACGACCCCATTAAAGATTGGATCCAGATGTAGACAATTCTCGATGCTTTGACAGAGATACCTGTCATTCATCTCCTCTTTTGTTTTCAGCTGCCCGTCTCCAACGGAACATGTTTTATTATCAGCATGTTGAAGATTGGTTTGTTTACCGTTTACCTTCCGGGAATAGAACATGCTTATGGGCAATTACAGATCGTGCAGGTTTTGTTTAGGGTTATCAAGTTGTTTTTGGTTTTTCAGCTAGTCATCTAATCTTGTAACAAATTTCTTGTCTATTGTTGGAATTTAACACTTGACTAAAACTCAATCTCCATCAATCTTAAACTCTGATTACTCCCTCTTCTTTCTTGGGAATGATGGCTCCCACAGCTAACTCGAGTTAGTGTGCACTTATAAATTTTATTTTATTTTTATTTTTGGGTTGTGACACACTATATTGGAAATCCCTCATTTTATTGGGAGAGATAAGTCTATGAAAGACTTTGATTTTGGTAGAGATAATTTTTACGGGTTTTTGACCCCACACACTTTTACCTCCATAAACACCGACTTAACTTCTACCAGCTTTTACCGTTACACACTTTTGGTTGCTACCAACTCCCACTTGGACATGACAACTTTTAATAGAACTTTATAAAAATAGATTTCTTAGTCTAAAGACTTATAATATGAAAAACACTTTTGAACTACCCCTAACTTTATTGCTAGAGATTCACAATATCATATAACAAGATATTAAGTAAGCCCTGTGTCTAGCACTTTTCCCATAAAAACTTAAATTTTTACACGGTGAAATATTTGTGGATTCTTTGTGTCTTTCACTAAATGGTAAATGTAAGTAATTCTCGACAAGATATGCGGCTAAATAAAACATGCTCACATTTATAGTCATCATCATGTAATGAGATCCAAGTATCAGTGTTTGCTTAAAATCCTTAGTTGTGAAGTTAAAAATGGACAAGGACCAATGATTTTACACCTTTGGCCACCACTGCACTTTCCCTATGGTCAAGATGTGGTACCTATATGAGTAAAGTCCTTTTTCCTTGAGCAGTAAGCGGTGCCACTGCTAGTTTCCTTCATGCAATGAGTGGTGCTCCCTTGGTAACGCTCTGTCCCTGTGGACAAAGAGTGATGCTCGAGTTTTAAAGGTAAAAAAAGAAGCTTCAAGAGGATTCTCGAATCTTGACTTTGTGGAGCCTCATCCCTAAGGTTCTGGACCACCTAGGATCGAGATCCATCATTATGGGAGCCTCCATCCACCTCACCCATGAGATCCTCAACCTACTCTATCCTCCCATGGCTTTAAATACTGGCTCACCCCCCATGGGTAAAGGGAGGAAGATTATGTTATTGCATCTAAAATTTGGCCAAATTTAGCGAAGACTAGTTGGTAGACAAGCTTGGGGAATTGAGGCAAGGTTCACTTGAAAAGAGTTTCTCAACACCAAGGCATTGGTTGTATTTCTCTCTCTACATTTTATTAATGCAAATGGAGGTTTCTTTCCCATCAATATTATTTTGTTTGAATCATTGTATCCATTGTTGAACTCCTTGGTCTTTAGCATAAGATTATAGTTAACTTGTTACTCTGATCTATTGTGTGTTTCAATGTGTTTCTTGTAGGACAATCTGTGGAGATCGGATGCTTCAAAGATTAGGCTTTTATAGTATTTTATTAAAGGTATCTATGTGATCTTAGGGAAAGTGATTTTATGTTGTTGTGGCTTCTTTGTTCTAGCTTTGAGTGTTTCAGGCTAGGGAAACAAATTCCGTCTGTAGAAGGTGAGTATTTTCGGTAACAAAATTTAATAGCTTGCTCTTCGGTGACAACACCACCCATAGCTACATCCCGGGAAATAGGAGGAAACAAGGATTTGGTAAACCAATCGAACAATAGTTGATCTAGAATAGGAGCATTGATTAACCTTCGACGTCTCCCCTACTCATGGATATGATCGGATATGTGAGTAGAAGTATTTTTCTGAAGAGAGGTCAAAAGGTCTATACTAGTTTCATACCAAATGGGTAACTCGAAATGAGTGATAAAGACAGTTGCCAATTAATTGAAATCCACAAGTGAGTGTTGTGGGAGTTCAATGCTCCATTTTGGAAAACCGCCCTTGGCCAAGCTATCTCTCAGTTTGGTTCTACTAGTACCGTAAATGTGTCAGCTATGGAGCTAAATCCAAACTTTAGAAGGCCCTTACCCTACCTTTTAGGTAGTGATATCTTGGGTAGATCATTGAATGTCCCTTCTAGTTCCATTCTAGTGAATGCTCCGTGTGCACCCATGATAGCTAGACTTACCACTCCGACAGGAGTACCACAGTCTGTCCAGAATATGTTGTCAAATTCTCAAATTGGAGGAACTTCTATGCCTCCCATAGCTTTTTCGAACGTTGGAAGACAGTTTTTACCCTCTACATCGCATACAACGAGGGGATCTTATGTACTTGTTTTACAATATTCCACATCGTCCCACTCCAGTTGTTGGACCTAGTGGCCATGTTGGTTATGGTCCTTTTGGTCCTGTTTCACAACCTCCTACATCAGCTTGGGTCCCTCCTCAATAGCCCAATATTGGTAATCAATACCTTAGCGGGGCATAATACAATAATTTGTTATATGTCTCTTATCTTGGAGGAGTTACCAATCAATGGACTCAACCTACTTACGAGCCCCAAGTTGGATCTAACCAAGAACAACCACCATTCATGGGTCAAAACGCTCCCAATGATCAATAGTTTTCTAGGTATTATGGCCAACCTCAACAGACCTTTGGTCCTAGTGGGGTAGCCTTGCCTTATCAATATTACAATTACCCACAACCCAATTGACAACTTTTGTTTTTTTCTACCTTGGATCTACCAGACTTATCCAAGTTAATAAATGATCCCATTCAACATGACACTTTTTGGCCAACAATTCCAATCAAGCTACCATCAGACATTCCAAAGTTTGATGGGAAGCAAGGAGAAGATCTGAAAAACCATGTGATGACTTCTCAATTGTGGTGTTCATCTAAATCCCGAATGTATTATTCTATTCGTTTGAGGATCTTCCAAAGAACATTGTCTGCTATAGCCGCAAAATGGTACATCAAACCCCCACAATACTCGTTTGTGGATTTCAATTCATTGGCAACTGTCTTTCTCACTCATTTTCAATTACCCATTCGGTATGAAACTAGTATGGACCTTTTCACCTCTCTTCAAAAAAATACTTCTACTCATATATCCTATCATATCCATGAGTGGAGGAGACGTCAAAGGTTAGTCAAAGCTCCTATTCCAGATCAACTATTGGCCGACTGGTTTACCAAATCCTTGTTTCCTCCTATTGCCCAGGATGTAGGTATGGGTGGTGATGTCATTGAAGAGCAGGTTATTAGTTGGGCTCAATATTTGGACTTATTTTAATTTTTAGTCCGAGACTTTATATGATTTGATTCCCAATGCTCCTTGTCCCAACACTGATCCTACCAAGGAGCCCGCAAAGACTCCTGTAAATGGTGTTGTTGGTTCAATCCAACCTTCATCAATAACCAAGTCTGCTAAACCGCATAGTGTTTCTACTACAACTTCTTCCACTCTTCTTCCACTCCTACCATTTCCACTGAGGTGAATGCGATCCAATATTCGCAAACACCCAGTAATAAGAAGAAAGGAAAAGGTAAAAACAAAAAACATGGAAACCAACAAGATAATACCAAAGCCATGACTCCAAATAATTATACAAAACCAAAAAGGAAGGCTAAGTATCATATTTTGTTGTGTGGAGATGATCATTTCATGAAGGAGTGTCCTCGTTGTGAAGAGATCAACAGGTTTTTTAAAAACAACCCCACACCAGCAGTGTTAACCAACCCCTTCCCTTCTCAACAACAATTAGTAGATCACACATCTTTACATGGTACCTCTTCCTCTATTGAAGAAATCAGAATGATGTCCGATGTCACATCCCCACCCTTCAACAGAGAGAGGACGCAACTATGCCTCTATCAATAGGAGAAAACTAAGCCCCATGAACATTATATAAAATGCAAGAAACTTAAAAAAACATACGTAGATGTATAAAATATGCAATCTATAGCAGAAGCATACACATTCAAGCATTCATATACATGCTATTCATACTCATAAAACAAGCAATGTTCATCATGTTCAAGCATTTAACATGTTCATGATAATTTACGAAGAAAATACAATTGCAGAGTTTAATACAAGAATAGTTATCTTGAGAAGAAGCTTTCCCCACAACTAGCTATGTTGCTACAATGTTCCACCCAACCATAGGCTAGTGTGCTCCTTACTCTCTCAGCATCACTGCCACCCCCGAGCTGGGCATGATTTCCACAGGAAAATAGGGGACACAAACTTACACACAACAAGGCCAAACACCCACTGTCAATTCCATAACCACATCCAAACACAGTCAACCCACTAACAGATGGATTCTTGGACTTACTCAGCCAAGCCAACACCGGTATGATCTACACAGCAAAATGCAGGTTCTGGGTATGAACCAAAACAGTTCGGGCAACAAAAAGACTTGCCAATATGGGTGAAAACAACCCCCTAATATCCAATTCGATTTCGAGAGACGTTTTGGCCCTAATGTGGCCAAAACGAACTCAACAACACCCAAGAAAATCGTGGGTCTCTTCTCAATCTGTTGGTCATTTCCCATAAATGATTTCCAGCCGTGGGAGAATAAAAATAGACTACAGAAACGAGCATGAGAAGATGGAGGATTGAGGAAAATCCACTACGTGGGTATAAAATCAACAATGTGAGAGTAATCAGATCTTGCATGAGGGAAAAACGATTGCCTACAAGAGAGAAATTATGGGTGCCTGCATGAGTACATGAGGAATTCCTTCCTGTGCGTGAGTGGTATATGGTTTCCCTCTTCCACGTGAGGGAAAATGGGCTACAACTACCTCTATGAATGAAGAATGTGGCTCCCTTCCTTCACGTGTCGGTAATTGAGTGAGATGTCTCCCTTCGGAAAGCGTGGGGCCAAAGTCTGACATCCCTGCCAGGACTGATGGCTGCCCATACTCCCCTTTCCCCAAGGCAATAACTGCCCAACTACTATTTGGATAGTTAATTCGTTGGTTGAATAAGACAAGAAAATTGGTTGGTAGCTAATGGGTTCTCCTTTTGACACTTGGAATCTCCCCATTGGCTCAAGGGTAAACATCCCCCCGCTTTATCCTTAGGAAATCATGCCCCCGTCTCTTTTAATGTTGCATTGACATAGCTAGTTGTGGGTATTTAATTAAATTGCATATTTACATGATGTCCAAAATTATAATGTGCCGGTTAGCACAAAATACCATCAGCGTCGATTTTAATCTCCAAAACATAAACCGATAAATCAATGGTGTGGATTTTTCCTTTAGCTCCACACCATGATTAATTACAATATTTACATCATATATCTTTAATGCAAATAGGGTCAAAATCAGGGTGTTACATCCGCCAACACCATTGCATTGACTACTAAAAGTGAAACATACGATAAACCCCCTGAGAAGAAAGATGAAGTTGCTTCTTCCAAGAACACTCCTCCTGTCAACCCTTCTCCTCCACCTCCTTCTAATGGTCCTCTCACTATTAACAAACCTAGTTTCGACACAATATTATGCTCTCATAAGAGTAAAATCCGTAAAAATTATTTCAATCTCAGTGCTCGAGTTGCTCAATTCTACAACGTTGTTGAGTATTTATCCCAAGCAGCTTGTGCCATGTCCACGCTAGAGGTACTCCAAAGTTTCCTTGCACAAAGAAATAATTTGTTGTTAGCCCTAGGGGCCATAGATCCTAAGAATTACACCATGATCACTTTTAATGTGGAGAATTATAAATTGAGGTTATCCCATGAAATTGCATTTCAAATCGCGACTAGAGTGGTGGGTAGGAAAGTTCATCGAACTGTATTGGACGAAGGAGCTTCCACCTCGGTTTTATCTATCTCTTATTGGAGAGCCATTGGTTCTCCTGAACTTAGTAAGTCACCAACCACTTTGAAAGAATTTGACGGACGAGGTTTCCAACCTCATGTCTTGCTACCGGTGTTATCCATCGAGTTGGGGGGAAAGATCGTTTCTTTCCATGTAGAAGTGGTCGATGCTCCTTTGGATTACAAGTTGTTATTAGGAAGGAATTGGTTCTATTCTATGATGGTCATTGCGTCATCATTTTTCGACACGCTTCAATTTCCACACCAAGGGAAAATTGTAACCATTGATCAACTCGGTTATTGTTTTCTCGATATCACTGCTACCACGGCAAATAACGTTCCTATGTTAGGGAAGTCCCCTCATCCCTATCAATCTATAGTGGTTGGAATTTCCAAAGATTCATCCCTCATGGGAGTCTTTACATATAATGTTGCCCCTCCGAGTACGAATATTTCCACGGTAAACATGATATCGTCCACAACTAGGAGCATGTCTAAAGGTAAAGAGGTCGTTGAATTATCTTCTTTGAGTCCACACAAACCCCTGTATGATGCCATTCGATTTGTTTCTGATGTCTACATAGATGGTCAACATTTGGTAGCATCATATCCTTACCATATTCCGTATTAGCTAGATTCCCCTCTCTCGACTCTGGATTATCTCTCACATACTTTTCCATCGGATGATTCCATCATGGAGATTATGAGTCTGGATGAATCCTTATGGGAATATTCTCATCATCGATCTTCGTTTCTTCCTAGTTCTGATTTGGTAGATTCATATTTTGTTTCTCTCATCATTTCCGATATGGTAGAGTATCCATAAACACCTGTATTTTTACAAGTTGTTGATTCTAAAGGGAATTTGTGAACATCTCCAAAACAACTCCCACTGACATATCAGTGAAGCCAGGTGTTGTTGAACATGTTCACATTGGCCAGAACTGTTCGGCGACAGAAATTGAGGAATACTGGGCTATTTTCAAGGAATTTCATAATGTTTTTTCCTGGAGTTATAAAGAAATGTCCGATGTTGATCCATTTATTTTCATACATGAGATCAAGACATACTCGACGGGGAAACCAGTTAGGAAAAAACTTCGCTAGGTCCACCCAAGGAAAGCTGCAGCCATTAAAGCTGAAGTTGAAACACTTTTAAAAGATGGTTTTATTTACGCCATGCCTTTAACCGAGTGGGTATCTAACATTGTTCATGTTTCCAAGAAACATGGAACTATTATGGTTTGTATCGATTTTCGGGACTTGAACAAAGCTTGTACAAAAGGAAACTTTCCTACCCCTCACATCGATCAAATCATTGAAAACTGTGCCATAAATATCATTTTTTACTTTATGGATGGCTTTTCTTGCTACAATCAAATTGAGATATTGCCTAATGACCATCATAAAACAACATTTATTTTCCTGTGGGGAACCTTCTCTTATTGCAAGTTACTTGTAACACCCCGGTTTTGACCCTGTTTGCATTAAAAAGGTATATGATTTATATATTGTAATTAATCATGGTGTGCAGATAAAGGAAAAATCTCCACCATCGATTTAATGTTTTATGTTCCGACGATTAAAATTGTTGTTGATGATATATCATGCTATCCAGCACAATATAATTTTAACATCATGTAAATATGCAATTTAATTAAAAACCCCAACTAGTTATGTCTATGCAACAAATAATGAGATGGGGGCATGATTTTCCTAAGGATAAGGAGGGGAAATATTTAACCTTTGGGCCAATGGGGGAAAGCCAAATGTCAAAAGGGAGAACCCATCAAACCCTCAACTACCCATTTTGTCTTTTTCCCCAATCATTAAATTCTACAAGAATGTTGTTGAGTTAATTTTTGCATGGGGATGGGAAGAGTATGGGTAGGAAATTCGAATTCTGCCAGAATGTGGTTGAGTTAATTTTTGCATGGGGATGGTAAGAGTATCGGTAGGAAATTCGAATTTGGAGAAAACCCACTTTTGGGGAAAATCAATTTTGACTTTTGGGGCAAGTAAACACCCAAAAATGCATGCCCATTTTCCCATACACCCACATTCTTCATTTTTGGCCTCACGCAGGGAAGCGTGGGAACTGTTTGACCTCCATGATTTTGTTTGTTGAGTGTTCTCATTCACGAATTGGAGCTCATGGGCATTTTAACCATCATCATTCACCCACGTTGGGGCTCCCTCAAACGGCTGGGAATTTTCTGAGTGTGAAACCCACAATTTTGGATTTGCTGTGTATTTCTTCCTCACGTGGGCAGTCATTCTTCATTTTTCTGGAGGCTGAGAATTTCATTATTGTGATGTTCTTGTGGTTGGGTTTCTTCCCCAACGATTTCTCTTGCATTTCCCCAATGTTTGCCAAGCCAAAAATCGTTTTTGTGCTTCCCAACAATTTAGAGGAGAGTCCATATCCTCTTGGGTGTTATTGTTGGTTTCCTTTTGGCCACGTTAGGGCCAAAACGTCCCTGGGATACGATTTGTTGTTAGTGGGTTGTCCTTACCCTCCTTGGTAATTAATCTTGTGACTGAACTATTTTCCTCAACCAGAAATTGTGTATATTGTTGTGTATGCAATTGGTCTTTGGACTAGAACGAAGTGGAAAGGAGTCTGCTTGACAAACCTAGTGTTTTGCAGGAGCCTCATAGACATAGCTAGAGGAATGGTTCTCTTCTCAACATCCCCTGAATAGCACTGTGTTGAGGCCTGGAAATTCGCAGGCAACAACAGTAAGGGATTCTCCCCAGTCAACGTTCCCAACTAGCCCGTGACTGTTTGGCGTAGGGAATCCGTCCGATTTGCGATCCAGCTACCGTAGGTCAAGTAAGAAAAATAAAAGGTTTTACCAGTTGCGTCCAGGTCCACCGTGTATATTTTTGTGTTTTTAGTTTTAAGTATGATATGCAAGTGCCTATCTAAAATGCAGATTGGTGTAGAATACAAGGAGCAGTCACAATGTGATGCGCAGGTTCTTACCTCTCGTCTTAAACTCTCGCACATCTAAATCACACACAACAAGAAAATAAAACTAACTACCTAACCTATCCCTAGGGAGCAAGATTATCATTCATTAATGAGTAATGTATTTTGTACATGCATCATGAAAAATCACAGATAGCTGATACTTCTTTCAAAACACATGAACATTTAAAGTTATTTGAACAACCAGATAGTCAATTGTTTATGAACAACATTCATTACTCATAGTGGAAATTTTCATAAAATAAACTAGAGAACATTCATACAAGAACATAGGTTCATAGAGTTAGAACGATCTCACAATTAATGGACACAAAGCTGAAAATGAAATAGTTCCTCTTAAACAAATCCATAGCACAACATTTGAACATTCCACAAAGCTTTCTCCAACAGGGAAATTGTAATTATCTATTGCAAAAGGAAATAGTTCTTCTTACAATATGTCCTCACAAATCTCACTGGGAAAAAGTCCTCATTCCCTCTAACTTTCTTATCTTTATACAAAAACAACAAAACCTTTGGGTTGCCCCGCTCGATGACCCTCAAGCTCCCCCAACCGTTTTAACCTCACAGTTTTGTCAGTTTGTGAGTGCTCATGATTCATACAAACATTACATTTCAGATTTATGATTTAAGAGCATTTTATAATTTATAAATAAAAAAAGGACCAGCTTGGTAACTGCCGAACTTTTCCAAGCTTGGGCCTCTGCTGTTATCGATTCTGCTTTGTCTTTTATTTGTCCTTTTTAAGATCCCGTAGATCTCAGAACATCTCTACCTATCATGTTTCAGCCAACTTCCTTCTGCTTTGTCCTTCAGCTATGTCTTCTTCGCAGCAGTAATATGAAGAATCTTCTAAGTCTGTCTGCAGTTAAACAAAAATTCATCATTAATTCGGATTGCATCTTTTCAACAAATGTAAACCATACTAACAATAAAACTGATCATCAAAATGAGTCCTTGTACTGCGCTCTCATCGCGAAAACCTTAAAATGATAGAAAATGAAACCTCCGCCACCCATAAGATAGGGTAAAAACACACACAGAACAGGCGGGAAAAACCCTCACCAGCGGGAAAAATCACTAAAGCATCGGCATGATAGTTTAATTAACAGCTGCAATGGCGGGCTTTAGACGGACAACAAGTTCCGCAAGACCATTAAGTCTATTGGCGTCGGAAAGACTAAATGCTAAAGCATCGGGTTAAAAAAACTCCCTGACGGCGGACGAAATGACATAAACGTCTGGTGGTTAGTGAATTTCGCAGCCGCAATGGCAGAGGATGGAAAGACTACAAGCTCTGCGGCATCGGCAAAATCCATAAAAAAACATTGTCGAGTGGAGCAGTTATATGGCGGACATTTATTTCGCTCGGGAGCCGCAATGGCGGAAATCAATCAGGCTACAGCCTTCGATCAAAGTCATAAAACTTTCCGATATGGCGCAGAAACATCATGAAACGTTAAGTGTTCAGAAAATCTTAAGGTTGTGCAGCGGTCTAAAATTTTTGTCTCATCTCCAAAACAGCGACGTCATAGAGATCGAAAAACCCGACTCAAACTTCAACCGACCTTCGATAGCGATAAAACCACACCATAAAAAATAAAATAAAATAAATGTTAAGTTCCACAGTCAATAGCATTGGCAGAAAATGTATAGCCTACGGCTTCCGCAATCAAATAAAACATCAGCGGTCGGCACTCTATGAGTCGGATGGTTAGTGCATTAAAAACGTCGCAACAGTGGAAGACAAAAGCATTATGGCTTCCGCTTTTAATGAAAACTACAGCAATTAGAATTCCAACGACTAAACACCTGCGATGATGAGCTCAATGCAACTGCCGTGTCGGCGACACAAGAAACTAGCCCTTCGAACAACCAAACTAAAAAGTTAAGTTCCAAAAGACTTTCGTCTAGGTAGTGATGAAAAGATTTTGTTTCACCTCTAAAACAGCGGCAAAAACGAGAAATAGACTCCCAAAATCAATGAAAGAGATCATTCAAATCAAAGGACAACATTTTCAAATAAAACTTTAAATTCCACAACCCAAAGCCGTTGCAGACACAAGCAATTTTTAGAAAAGTATGAAAACAACTATCCTCAAGACAATCCAAACTGTAGCAGAGGGAAAAACAAAACAGAGTTCATGAATCCACACACTCCCAGGCAAGATAAAATAAAAAGGAGGGTCCAAAATTTTAAAAATTTTGGAAAACGTTGCTGCTGCAACAATTGGCGACTACCTGGTGAACTTAGATCTCTGAACAATTTCTTCCTTAAGTAACAGACTATTTGACAATAAAACCAACATGTTGAATTCTTCTAGACATCTGGATTTCCCAAATGGAAAATATATGTACTTTTAATCATTGATGATGGTCCAATTTAGGAAAATGGAACCCAAGATTTCAAAGTCAAGATAACTCTTTTGAGGCCAGGAAGATGAGTTTCATTTTTTACCTTTGTTTTCGGGTAGCTTCCAGCTCGGACACCACGGGATTGTAACATATGGTAGACAAAAATATTCATTTGTTCCTCATTCCCATGCCATTTTGCACTTTTTTGTGCTTTTGGACTTTTTTGTCCTTTATGAGTCCTCCTACATGCCTTTCTTTCTGAATTTTTTTATTCAGGCTCCTCTATCCATAGTGTCCTTTTGTGTGAGAGATGTATTTAACTTTGAGCTCACGAAGGGAGAGGAACTTTCGGCAATTTAGTACTTATATGATTGAATACTTTGTTTTGGTTACTTATTGCTTTCTTAGGAGTTTTTTTCTTTTTGACTCTTATTTTCCTTTTGGCTTTCAATTCTTGGCATGGGATCATTTATATATAATATACTATTTACCCTGCTTCCTTTCCATGGGTCTTTTGATATATCTGACATTATGTCAGACATTTCTCGAACATAATTCCTAGCTCTAAACCTAGTGCATTTCCTTTCGAAATTTCTGGCATTATTCCAAGTGTTATACCTGGATCTATACCTGGTGCTATGTTGGATGTTTTCTAGGCACAATTCCTGGATCTATAGTTGGCGCTATGTTGGATTTTTTTCCTGCCAAAATTCATGGCGCAATTCCTATCGTTAACCCTGGATTAATATATGGCGCTATGTTATTCAAGACATTTTTTTGGAGGCTATTCTTGGCGTTATATGGGATGCTTTTATGGACGCTAATTGGGACATTAATTGGGATGCTAATTGGGATGATAATTGTGATGTTAATTGGGACGTTAATTGGGATGCTAATTAGCGTCCAAAATAGTGCCAACTTTTAAAAAGAGACGATAATTGGGATGCTAATTGGGATGCTAATTGGGACTCTAATTGAGATTCTAATTGGGATTCTAATTGGGATGCTTATTGGGATTCTAATTGGGATGCTAATTGGGATGCTAATTGGGACGTTAATTGGGATGCTAATCAGCATCCAAAATAGCGGCAACTTTTAAAATGGGACGCTAATCATGGATGCTAATTGGGACGCTAATTGGGATTCTAATTGGGATGTTAATTGTGACGCTAATTGGGACGTTAATTGGGATGCTAATTTGCATCCAATATAGCGCCAAATTTTAAAAAAGGGACACTAATTGGGATGCTAACTGAGATGCTAATTGGGACACTATTTGGGACTCTAATTGGGATGCTAATTGGGACGCTAATTGGGATGCTAATTAGCGTCCAAAATAGTGCCAACTTTTAAAAAGGGACACAAAAAACGCCATCTCATGGAAAAGCGTCCACTTTGTCCAAAAAATGATGAAAAATACACTAAAAGTGATAGTGGACGCTAAAAGGGAAGCTAAAAGAGATGCTAATCGTAGGGTTTTCTTGTAGTGATCGATGATGACGAAGAGATGAGATCATTTCTCCCTCCTTTATTTAAGAGGGAGATTGAAGAAAATAATGAACTGATTGATCCCATTGATATAGTTGATTCAGTTGATGCTCCCACAAATATGGCAGTAGGTTGGAAAAGACCTAGATGGTAACAACAGACATTGCAAGATGAATAGGGGCACGAAGATCCACATGGTAGTTATCGAGAAAGAAAAATACCTCAGAGGTTCTTGAGTTATGTAGCATTGATGAGTCACATCATTGAATTAGAACCTACCATGTATGAAGAAGCATCCATACACCAGGTTTGGAAGGATGCCATGACAGAGGAATTGCATCCCATCATGAAGAATGACATATGGTAGGTTGTACTAATACTTGAGGGGAAGTGAGTAGTAACTTCCAAATGGATTTTCAAGATTAAACACGGAGTCGATGGTAGTGTGGAACGACAAAAGGCTAGATTTTTTGCCAAAGGATTCTCTTAGAAAGAGGGAATTGACTATCACGAAATTTTTTATCTTGTCGCTCAATATACTTCCATCATAACCATTATCACTATTGCTTCAGCTATGGGATGGAAGTTGCATTAGATGGATGTATAGACCGCATTCCTCAATGGTATTATAGATGAATAAGTTTACATTGAAAAACTTGAAGGGTTTATTGTCCATGGGAAAAAGTCTCACGCATGTAAACTGAAAAAGGAATTATACGGACTCAAGAAAGCAGCTCGTGCTTGGTATGGATGTATAGACATATACCTGGTAAACTGAGGATTCACCAAGAGTGATACAGATCACAACCTTTACTACAATATTGTAGATAATGAGCCACTGATTTTGCTTTTGTACGTGGACAACTTGTTTCTCACTGGTAATGAGAAACTTATTGAATGGTGTAAGAAGAAGCTTGACCCTGAGTTTGAAATGAAGGACCTTGGATTAATGCATTACTTCTTAGAACTAGAAGTATGGAAGATATAGAAGGAAATTTTCCTAAGTCAAGGAAAATACACCATTGACATTTTGAAGAGATTCAGGATGTTGGTCTGCAAGTCCATGGCTACTTTGATGGATGCAAATCTAAATAAGTGAATCTACTTCAGATTTTGATTTGATTGATCCCACCATGTATTGTCAGTTGATTGGATCCCTGATGTATTTGACAAACAACATACTGGATAAATGTTGTGAACACTCTCATCCAAATGTTCCTTTAGTTTGGGTTGTGTAATAATTTATTTGTGTAGAAGGAAGAAGCCATCAACAACAATCAACATTGCAAAGGCCGAGTATATGGCTTCCAATACAGTAACATGAGAATAAATATGGCTTCAAAAATCCTTGCAATAATGTTTGGTCATATTCTAGGACCAATTGTGATTCACTGTGATAATTAGAGTTGTATACATATGTAAATGAATCCCGAATTTCACGATAAAATGAAGCATATAGAGATTCGATATCACTACATTCATGATATGGTGCGGAAAGGTGCAGTCGAATTACAGTATGTTCTGACAGATGACAAGACTGCAAATATTCTTACCAAGCCTCTTCTTAGGACAAAGTTTAATTACTTTCGCAGAAGACTTGGAATAGAAGAAAATGCATCCCTCATGGAGAGGGAAAGTTGAGATAGACATATACATTGCTTTCACACTGGTGACTCTACTCATTTCGGATCTCAACCTCATATGGGAGAAATCCCATCGGCATTGTGAAATGGGTAGGTAGCATATGGTCATGTACACTAGTGACCTATACTCGTTATGGTTCTCATCCTAGGATGGGAGAAATCCCATCAGCAATAGAGATGAACATGTAGTAGATGGTCATGTAAAATGGTGACCTCTGCTCACCCTGGTTCTCAACATGGTATGGGAAAAATCCTCAATCTCTCGGGGGGATTGGATATGGAATGGGATGCTTTTATCAATGGTCTGATCTTTGTAGGTATTTCTTTGAAAAATGATAGTGATCAACTTGCCTGGGATTTTAATAAGAAGTATGGTTGTATAACAACGAATTTGGCCTATAGCTATCTTGTTAATACTCATTTTGTTTCTCTGCCTTCTTGGTGGTCCTCAAGATTGCGGAATGGTAATATTCCATTAAAAATTAATTGTTTTGGATGATTGTGCATTTACCATAATATTTTGACATGGGATTCTCTTCATAAACAGGGTTTTCAAGATCTGGGTTGCTGGAACTTGTGTTGCAATGGTTTTGAAACAATGGATCATGTGTTTGGCGAGTGTGTTTTCTTTCAGGCTATCTGGGTGAACTTTTGTGAGAACCTGCATTTGTCAATAAGATGGGATAAGCCGAGTCTGGAATAAAACATCTTGTTTTGGATAAAGACCACCACTTATTCGTTGGACTTCACTTTGGCCATTTTGTGGGTGGTATGGAGAACCCGAAACTTTGTCCTATTTCAACAAGGGAGTGTTGATCCAATTGTGGCAAGATTGAAGGCTTTAACTTGTCTGCATAGTTATTGTTCTTTTCAAAACAAGGGAAGAGCTTAAAGTATATCTTTTCCCATTTTAGCTCACCAAAATATTGTGGGTATAAGTTCGATGGTGCAGAGTAGGGAGGCACATGTGGGGTCGCGATGGTGAAAAATATTCAACTTAACCTTTCTTACGAGTTAAGGATGGGGATTGGCAGAGGCATGAATACGAAGGATGAACTTTTAACTCTTTGGGGCTTGCTCTGGTTTTCTAATGATAAATATTTTCATTCACTTTCGATCTTGGGTGATTTGAAAGTTATTGTGGATTGTGAAAATGATACTCATCTCTTGCACACCATTGAGTTATGCCATTGGATTCACCGAGTTAAGGATCTCTTTGGCCTCTTTCAACAGATATCCTTAAGCCATATCTACCAGGAGCTCAATAACGTGGTTGATCGTCTTTCCAAGCAGAAAATTGGAGCATGGAATGGGCTTATTTAATGGGAACTCTTTCATGGGGATTCTAGATTAGAATATGGTCACGTAATATTTATGTAGCTTTATTTACATGAAAGTCTATTTTCCTATTTTTTTGGTTGATTGTCGAGCTTAACTTGGTTGTTCTCGAGCTGGTCATGTTTGTATTGCTCGTTGATTAAGAAGGGGACTATGCATGACCTATGTATGGACTTTAGATCTAATTCAATCAAATGCCTATCTGGACTGTTTTGTGTTCTTCGGGGGAGGCTGTTTTGGACTTGTATTTATGACACAACTCTTTTAATATATAAAGTTGTCTTTTACATGTGAAAAAAAATGGTAGGGATTTTTCATAATAATCTCTAGAGAAGTTGTCACTATCGTCACTTATTTGATGATGGTTATTTTCATTTATTTGATGATGGTTATTCTCATTTATTTGATGATGGTTATCATTATTTATTTGATGATGTTTATTTTCACTTAGACTTTGCATATGCACTAAAACCAATCTATCCATAGTGCACTTGAGTATAACGTCAACGTAGCTAAAATCCCAACTTCATACACATGAAGATTGAAAGGGACTTCGCTCTACATGTACGTTTCAGTCACATTATGAAATTTTATGTATTTAAATTCAAATTTTAAACGAAAAATTAATGTTAAAGAGCTTATTCCGCATGAATGCAAGTTTTCCCTATGTACTTTTTATTGTTTTGACAGTTTTCTCGATGTGCTTTCCACTAGTTTTATCAAAGACCTAGAGCACACTTCAACTACACCAAAGCTTGTTGGAAAGCGCTCACCATTACATAGTAATGAGCTTAGGGTGTGCTTCGAGCACGCTTTTCTTGTCCATGTGCACATGCTAACTTATAGGTGCAGTGTACAATCCAACAAAAAAAACTAATATATATATATTTGAGTATAACTATAGAACCATCATAAATCAACATATACATGTGAATTTATTATTTATTAAATAAATCAATTATATACATGTGAATTTAATATTTATTAAATAAATCAATTATAGTAAAAATGGATATTTGTATTATAAATTTTAAATTAAATTTTAAATATA
Organism: Pseudotsuga menziesii; assembly: GCA_001517045.1. NCBI lineage: Eukaryota > Viridiplantae > Streptophyta > Pinopsida > Pinales > Pinaceae > Pseudotsuga > Pseudotsuga menziesii. The sequence continues at coordinate 194,261 of LPNX010210152.1, forward strand.
CAAAATTAATGTATAACTTTCCAATATCAACTTACATTTTTAAAGATTTAGACTAGATTAAATTTCTTAGCATATAAAATGAACTTTAATTCTTTCTTAGCATTTTAAGAAATTTGATCTTCATCCTTTCTTAAACCAATTAAAACCTAGAGCGGACAAACCAATTAAACCCATCAATTTTAAGCCGAATTATCAAGAAGATGAGAGGTACTGCCACCTCTCATATAACTCATCATTCACTGTCAAATATTGTCCTCCATTTCCACATGAATAATTTGAATAATTATCCTCCACTGTTTTATCACTTCACCTCATCTTTCTTTGGCTGCAGGTGTTGTTGTGGTCAGCCTTTCTAAAAGCTATCAATATCTAACTTCAACTTTTTTGCACTATGCTCTGTTATGTTCAGCTATGAGTGTACTGCTACAAGATTTTTGGCAGAGATATGATATATACAAGTGACCACAAACTCTATGCCAAAAGGCCAGCCAAATATATAGTGCAACTGTGCAAGTCCACTATAATGCTCATACAACTGATTTTCTCTTTCACATATTTACTAGCCATTGCCCCAAAAAGGTGCAACAATACGCCTATAGGTTGTTGTTAGAGGGTGGAAAGAGGAAACTAAAATCGAATGGTATTTTGGGGAAAATCTCAAAAAAAACTCATGAATTAAAGTTTTCCAATGGTGTAGAGTTGGCCTTGTACCTTGACTATGATCACAAATAAACTACCATTGTTGCAAGGAAGGAAAATGAATGGTCAACTTAAAAAATACCTTCCAAGATAACACACATATGCATTCGAATATTAAATGTAGGAAGAATTAGCAACTAACTAAACACAGTTAGCATTTTCATAGCACTTCTGTCACCCAAAGCTGGAAAACCTCTTTCAAAAGAGAGTATTTCAATGAAATGCCTAATCCTTCTTACTTGTTAATCATCAAGGAATGGTAAAAAGCAATCAACAAATTGATTCACTACTTTTGATTGTGACATATATTTGCCCAATAAATTAGAAAGAAATTAGCTCACATTTCCCAAGTTTTGTAATAGTTTCTTTTAGTCTCATGCAATTCAAACTCGTATTCTCAATAGAATTAAGTGGAATCTTCGTCGTATTGAAGAGTACTCATTTTAGCATATTCAAAGGAAAAATAATAAAAGGTGTAATGGTGATAAATAACAAACCTCCATTGGATATGGATGTTTGTAATCACTCCTTGAGCAACCTTAATGAGGGGGGTAAAATGTTGTAGTATGCATTTCCAAATAATTGGAAAATTAGGGGTTTATGAATGAATATTTGGTGGCTTGTGGTCATGAAATATCCTTGGCGATCTCAAGTTACTCACCATTTATTTTGCACACACTCAAATATTGTGTTTGTGGTCTCTCGGCTCTTGCAACAAGTCTACACTGGTTCATTCACATGTAATTATGGAGTTTATAGTGGAATCTTGGAGAGCGAGTGGGATAAATATGGAATGGAGGTGAGTGTCTTGTTATTGTCTTGGATTATCTGAGGCATCGCCACTTGGAATTGATTTGGTAGTTGTTTTCCTCTCATGGTTTGGTGTTTGCTTTAATGTGGTAGAGGCTTGGATGATAGGAGAACATATTGAATCTCTTTTAGAGTTGGGTATTTTCTTTCAGGTGGTAGAGTCTTAACCATTGGGGAAACAAGTTGGAGAGAGTTGAGCATAGGTTGGAGAGTCTCGAAAATTAAGTGGAGTTCGAGGATCAATTTTGTGGTCATTTTGAGAATAGGGTGGAGAAGCATGAAGGGAAATTGGTGCAACTTGTTGTTGGAGGATGAGGAGGATAAGTGGCATGTTTAAGGTCTTTCTTGGTCTATTTTGTTTCTATTTGCTTATATATTTTCACTATGTTTTGCTTTTGGGTCAGTTTGTAAGAAGTACTATGAGCTAGAATCTATGGTATTTACATTTTCTTGTTTGGATGTATAAGGTTAGGGTATTTTTGAAGTCCCTGGTTCTTAAACAGGGCATTTTGGGTTGCTTAGGATTTCCTCATCCTTTTTAATATAATCATCCTAAATGTTTTTCTGTTAAAAAAGATATTTAACTTTCTCTATCATTTTATAATCATGTATTTGAGGTGGGTTTATTGTATTAGGCAAGTACAAGAACTTTTATAACCCCTTTGGTTCCTAAAGTTTGATCATAAATTTATGTCTATTACTTGATTTTGGGTTTGGGTTTGTCTTCCCTATTTACCATTACACTTATAGAGTTTATTAGTATTTTAGGATATTAGGAGTACTTTGGACACCTACAAAAAATTAGATCTTGAAAGAGTTGTGATAGGTTTAAGTATATATGCTCATATTTGTTTGATATAGACCTTAATACGGGTCTTCCGAACAAAATATCTCAAATAGAAAAAATGTAAATGTCCATAGGTCTTGGATTATGCAAACACAACATTCAAGTCTAGGATATGTGTACCTCCAAGACATATACAAGTTATTTTTCCTCGTGCTCAAGCTCATCCTCCTAGGAAAAAGGGACCAAATCAAAACTGAAGATCTAGAATTTTTTGAAGGAATCAATGTCAAATAATGATATTGCTCTAGATGAGGTAAATTAACAACCACAAGTGTTGATTGAAAAATGCACTCCTTCCTTAAGGGTCGGAATAACAACTAATAGTCTACTACTAGGCCCAAAATGAGCTCAAAATTTGTGCCTACTACCTATGTGAACCTCACTACCAATGTCCACTCTTTTTTCGTCAAAATGAAATTCAAAAGGCCGGTTTGATAAGTCACTAGTACAAGTGATCAATTTTTGTAAGATCCCCCTCCCACCTTGAAGAGCCGAGACCGATTCCGACTCGTAAGAATAGAAAATGGATCATAAATGCGTTCATAAGAAATAGAAGACCCTAACC
>LPNX010210159.1:0-50578 GCA_001517045.1 Pseudotsuga menziesii
TAGTGCTCTCCATAATTTGGTGATGATATGAAGATCAACATTATGATGATCTTCCAACAAGAAAATGAAGACTAGAGGACTCTCATGATTCCTACAAGAATGCAGTGGGAGCCCACAGTAGTGTTAGTGGCCATTGGGAGTAGAATTTAGGCTTGGTCAACATATCTCCAACATATGAGGGTTAACAAAAGCACTAAAGAGGATTGGGCAGGATGGGAAGTAAGGCTTACTGATTGGGAAGCTAAACAAGTGCAAAGTTGTGCATGGGTAGGGAGAAATAAAAATCCACCAAGAGAAAAAAAGGCAGGTACTCTTACTCCCCATTTTCCAAAGTAATTAGCTAAAGCTATACTTTTTAGCTAATTACTTTGGAAAATGGATCGCAAAAAAAATCGTTTAGGACCTCAAAATGGCACCGGAGATCAAGACCCGAAAAAAAGGTAAAAAACTGCCAAACTAGAAAGATGTACTCTGAGGCAGTGGAACAAGTGGGTGGCCATCGATATCCATATGGATCAAGCCTGTGTGACCTACAACAATCGTATAGAAAATATCGGTTTGAGAATTAGGGTTTTGGAGGCTAGTGAATGCCTATATATCGTATTGGATAGAATCTAGGCTTAGACACTACAGCCTCGATGGCCTTTGGATGCCATTCGTTATACACCCTTAGTGGTCGATGGTGGGCCAAAACAGTGTCAATGGCCAAGCCTGACTTGTATCCCAGACGGCATTCAAATGTCGTTCATTATACACCCTTAGTGGTCGGTGGTGGACCACCACAGTGTTAGTGGGCGCCCACTAACACCCTGGTGGTCCACCATCAACCACTGAGGGTGTATAATGAACAACATTTGAAGGCCGTCAGGGATAGAAGTCAGGCTTGGCCACTGACAGCATTGTGGACCACAATGGACCTATAAGGGTGTATGACGAATGGCATTGAAAGGCCATTAGGAGTAGAATTTAGGCTCGGTCAACATCCATTTGGATGTACTTCATTCTCTATTGAAAGGTCTTAGCCCGGGGGAGACAATAGTGTTGTATTGTCTATGGTCGGGAGGTGATTGATCATCACCGTGGTTAAACGAGCACGACACCCAGTTTGTTTCTGTGCTCTGTCTTTCTTCTAGTGATCTTGGTTTTACAAATGCCAATTTCTAACATGGTATCAAAGCAGTTCTAGAAGCCATTGTCGAAAGCTAGGGCTTGACTTTCTGAGGGCTCCCCTCACCAATTCAAGAGAAAAAGTGACTTTGAAACTTTCCCCTAGGATAGGCGCATATGTTGATGACGGAAAAATCCAGTTCTGAGAAGTTCCATTTTTGACCCAATTCCGCAGTTCCCGTAGTTACTGTGGAAATTAGGGTTTCAAGTTTTGTGTTGTTCGGTCCATAGTTTTGGCTCGATCTTATCTCCTCTCAACTCGCTTTTGATAAAGCACATTAACCTTTGGATTCAGTTTCTCAAGATTCCAAACTTCATTTTTGACCTAGCTCCTACTAGGGTTTCTAGTTCAAATTTGCAGACAAGATGATTGGAATGAAGGTTGAAGATCATCTTGATGGAGCCACAAAGTTCATCTCTTGGAAGTCTAGAGGTATTCTCATCTTGGAAGAAAATGATCTCTTAAATCTTGTCAATGAGAAGGTTCCAGAACCAGAAGCTGAAGAAGACAAGTCTCATAGGAGGAGGAGTGATGCTAGAGCAAGAAGAATCATGGTATACTCAGTCAGGGATCATTTGGTTCCTCAAATCTCGCAAAAGAAGACGTCTAGGAAGATGTTCAAAACCATAAAAGAATGATGATTGTTAATGGCGAAGCCTTACTTGTATGGGCGACGACGTTCAAATGCCGTTGATTATACACCCTTAGTGGTCGGTGATGGACTGCCACAGTGTTAGTGGGTGCCCACTAACACTTTCGTGGTCAAGCACCGACCACTGAGGGTGTATAATGGAAGGCATTTTAAGGCCGTCGGTGATAGAAGTCAGGCTTGGCCACTCACACTTTTGTGGCCCACAATCGACCTACAAGGGAGTATGACGAATGGCATTTAAAGGCCAGTGGGAGTAGAATTTTGGCTCGGTCAATATCCATTTGGATGTACATCGTTCTCTATTGAAAGGTTTGAGCTCGGGGGAGACAATAGTGTTGTATTGTCTATGGTTGAGAGGTGATAGATCATCACCGTGGTTAAACGAGCTCCACACCCAGTTTGTTTATGTGCTCTGTCTTTCTTCTAGTCATCTTCGTTTTACAACTGCCAATTTATATCATGGTATCAAAGCAGTTCTAGAAGCCATTGTCAAAACCTAGGGCTTGACATTCTGAGGCCTCCCCTCATCGATCCAGGAGAAAAAGTGACTTGGAAACTTCGCCCAAGGGAAGGCGCATCTATTGATGAAGGAACAATCCAGTTATGAGAAGTTTTATTTTTGACCCAATTTTGGTCCATAGTTTTGGCTCGATCTTATCTCCTCTCAACTCTCCTTGATAAGGCACATTAACCTTTGGATTCAGTTTCACAAGATTCCAAACTTCATCTTGACCTAGCTCCTACTAGGGTTTCTAGTTCAAATCTACAGGCAAGATGATTAGAATGAAGGTTGAAGATCATCTTGATGGAGCCACAAACTTCATCTCTTGGAAGTCTAGAGTTCTCATCTTGGAAGAAAATGATCTCTTAAAGCTTGTCAATGAGAAGGTTCTAGAACGAGATGTTAAAGAAGACAAGTTTCATTGGAGGAAGAGTGATGCCAAAGCAAGAAGAATCTTGGTAGACTCAGTCAGGGATCATTTGGTTCTTCCAATCTTGCAAAAGAAGACGACTAGTAAGATGTTCAAAAGCCTAAAGGAATGATGATTCTTAATGGCCAAGCCTGACTTGTATGGGCGACGACGTTCAAATGCCGTTCATTATACACCCTCAGTGGTCGGTGGTGGACCACCACAGTGTTAGTGGGCGCCAGTGGGCGCCCACTAACACCTTGGTGGTCCACCACCGACCATTGAGGGTGTATAATGGAAGGCATTTTAAGTCCGTCGATGATAGAANGGATAAAAGTCAGGCTTGGCCACTGACATTATTGCAGCCCACAATCGACCTACAAGGGTGTACGACGAATGGCATTTAAAGGCCATTGGGAGTCAATCGACAAACAAGGGTGTATGAAGTATGACATTTAAAGGCCATTGGGTGTAGAATTTAGGCTCGGTCAACATCCATTTGGATGTACATCGTTCTCTATTGAAAGGACTGAGCTCGGGGAATACAATAGTGTTGTATTGTCTATTGTTGGGAGGTGATAGATCATCACCGTGGCTAAACGAGCTCCACACCCAGTTTGTTTATGTGCTCTGTCTTTCCTCTAGTGATCTTGGTTTTACAACTGCCAATTTCTAACATGGTATCAAACCGTTTCTAGAAGCCATTGTCCAAAGCTAGGGCTTGACATTCTGAGGCCTCCCCTCATCGATCGAGGAGAAAAAGGGACTTGGAAACTTTGCTCAAGGGAAGGCACATCTATTGATGACACAGTGTTAGTGGGCGCCCACTAACACCTTCATGGTCCACCACCGACCACTGAGGGTGTATAATGGAAGGCATTTGAACGTCGTCGCCCATACAAGTCAGGCTTGGCCATTAACAATCATCATTCCATTAGNTCTATAGTTTTGGCTTGATCTGATCTCCTCTCAACTCGCCTTGATAAGGCACATTAACCTTTGGATTCAGTTTCACAAGATTTCAAACTTCATTATTGACCTAGCTCCTACTAGGGTTTCTAGTTCAAATCTGCAGGCAAGATGATTGGAATGAAGGTTGAAGATCATCTTGATGGAGCCACAAACTTCATCTCTTGGAAGTCTAGAGTTCTCATCTTGGACGAAAATGATCTCTTAAAGCTTGTCATTCAGAAGTTTCCAGAAGCAGGCGCTGATGAAGACAAGTCTCATTGGAAGAAGAGTTATGCGAGAGCAAGAAGAATCTTAGTAGACTCAGTCAGGGATCATTTGGTTCCTCAAATCTCGCGAAAGAAGAGGACTAGGAAGATGTTCAAAACCCTAAAGTAATGATGATTCTTAATGGCCAAGCCTAACTTGTATGGGCGAGGACGTTCAAATGCCGTTCATTATACACCCTTAGTGGTCGCTGGTGGACCACCACAGTGCTAGTGGGCGCCCACTAACACCTTCGTGGTCCAACATCGACAACTGAGGGTGTATAATGGAAGGCATTTTAAGGCCGTCGGGGATAGAAGTCAGGCTTGTCCACTGACACTATTGTGGCCCACAATCGACCTACAAGGATGTATGACGAATGGCATTTAATAGCCATTGGGAGTAGAATTTAGGCTCTGTCAACATCCGTTTGGATGTACATCGTTCTCTATTGAAAGGTTTGAGCTCGGGGGAGACAATAGTGTTGTATTGTCTATGGTTGGGAGATGATAAATCATCACCGTGGTTAAACGAGCTCCACACCCAGTTTGTTTATGTGCTCTGTCTTTCTTCTAGTGATCTTGGTTTTACAACTGCCAATTTCTAACATGTTATCAATGCAGTTGTAGAAGCCATTGTCGAAAGATAGGGCTTGACATTCTTAGGCCTCCCCTCACAAAAAACGAGAAAAAGTGACTTCAAAACTACGCCCAAGGGAAGGCGCATCTATTGATAATGGAAAAATCAAGTTCTGTAAGTTTCATTTTTGACCCAATTTCAGTGCATTGTTTTGGCTCGATCTTATCTCCTCTCAACTCGACCTGATAAGGCACATTAACCTTTGGCTTCAGTTTCACAAGATTCCAAGCTTCATTTTTGACCTAGCTCCTACTAGGGTTTCTAGTTCAAATCTGTAGGGAGGATGATCGGAATGAAGGTTGAAGATTATCTTGACGGAGCCACAAACTTCATCTCTTGGAAGTCTAGAGTTCTCATCGTGGAAGAAATTGATTTCTTAAAGCTTGTCAATGAGAAGGTTCCAAAACCAAACGCTGAAGAAGACAAGTCTCATTGGAGGAAGAGTGATGCGAGAGCAAGAAGAATCTTGGTAGACTCAATCAGGGATGATTTGGTCCCTCAAATCTCGCAAAAGAAGACGACTAGGGAGATGTTGAAAACCCTAAAGGAATGATGATTTTTAATGGCCAGGCCTGACTTGTATGGGCAACGACGTTCAAATGTCGTTCATTATACACCCTTAGTGGTCGGTGGTGAACCACCACAATGTTAGTGGGCGCCCACTAACACCTTGGTGATCCACCGTCGACCACTGAGGGTGTATAATGGAAGGCATTTTAAGGCCGTCGGGGATAAAAGTCCGGCTTGGCCACTGACACTATTGTGGCACAATCGACCTATAAGGGTTTATGACGAATGGCATTTAAAAGCCACTGAGAGTAGAATTTAGGCTCGGTCAACATCGATTTGGATGTACATCGTTCTCTATTGAAAGGTCTGAGCTCGAGGTAGACAATAATGTTGTATTGTCTATGGTTGGGAGGTGATAGATCATCACTACGTTGAAGCGAGCTACACACCCAGTTTGTTTATGTGCTGTCTTTCTTCTAATGATCTTGGTTTTACAACTGCTAATTTCTAACATGGTATCAAAGCAGTTCTACAAGCCATTGTCAAACGCTAGGGCTTGACATTCTTAGGCCTCCCCTCACCAATCGAGGAGAAAAAGTGACTTGGAAACCTCGCCCAAGGGAAGGCGCATTGATGAAGGAAAAATCAAGTGTTGAGGCTGAAGAAGACAAGTCTCATTGGAGGAAGAGTGATGCGAGAGCAAGAAGAATCTTGTTAGACTCAGTCAGGGATCATTTGGTTCCTCAAATCTCACAAAAGAAGACGACTAGGAAGATGTTCAAAACCCTAATGGAATTGTGATTGTTAATGGCCAAGCCTGACTTGTATGGGCGACGACGTTCAAATGCCGTTCATTATACACCCTCAATGGTCGGTGGTGGACCACCATAGTGTTAGTGGGCGCCCACTAACACCTTCGTGGTCCTACACCGACCACTGAGGGTGTATAATAGAAGGCATTTGAACGTCGTCGCCCATACAAGTCAGGCTTGGCCATTAACAATCATCATTCCATTAGGGTTTTGAACATCTTCGTAGTCGTCTTCTTTTGTGAGATTTGAGGAACCAAATGATCCCTGACTGAGTCTAACAAGATTCTTCTTGCTCTCGCATCACTCTTCCTCCAATGAGACTTGTCTTCTTCAGCCTCAACACTTGATTTTTCCTTCATCAATGTGCCTTCCCTTGGGCGAGGTTTCCAAGTCACTTTTTCTCCAGGATTGGTGAGGGGAGGCCTCAGAATGTCAAGCCCTAGCTTTCGATAATGGCTTGTAGAACTGCTTTGATACCATGTTAAAAATTGGCAGTTGTAAAACCAAGATCATTAGAAGAAAGACAGTACATAAACAAACTGGGTGTGTAGCTCGTTTCAACGTAGTGATGATCTATCACCTCCCAACCATAGACAATACAACATTATTGTCTACCTCGAGCTCAGACATTTCAATAGAGAACGATGTACATCCAAATCGATGTTGACCGAGCCTAAATTCTACTCTTAGTGGCCTTTAAATGCCATTCGTCATAAACCCTTATAACTCGATTGTGTCACAATAGTGTCAGTGGCCAAGCCGGACTTCTATCCCCGACGGCCTTAAAATGCCTTCCGTTATACACCCTCAGTGGTCGACGGTGGATCACCAAGGTGTTAGTGGGCGCCCACTAACATTGTGGTGGCTCACCACCGACCACTAAGGGTGTATAATGAACGTCGTTGCCCATACAAGTCAGGCTTGGCCATTAAAAATCATGATTCCTTTAGGGTTTTGAACATCTCCCTAGTCGTCTTCTTTTCGAGATTTGAGGAACCATATTTCTCTACCAAGATTGAGTCTACCAAGATTCTTCTTGCTCTCGTATTACTCTTCCTCTAATGAGACTTGTCTTCTTCAGCGTCTGGTTCTGAAACCTTCTCATTGACAAGCTTTAAGAGATCATTTTCTTCCAAGATGAGAACTCTAGACTCCAAGAGATGAAGTTTGTGGCTCCATCAATATGATCTTCAACCTTCATTCCAATAATCTTGCCTGCAGATTTGAACTAGAAACCCTAGTAGGAGCTAGGTCAAAAATGAAGTTTGGAATCTTATGAAATTGAATCCAAAGGTTAATGTGCCATATCAAGGCAAGTTGAGAGGAGATAAGATCGAGCCAAAACTATGGACCAAAATTGGGTCAAAAATGAAACTTCTCAGAACTGGATTTTTCCTTCATCAATAGATGCGCCTTCCATTGGGTGATGTTCTCAAGTCACTTTTTCATCAATAGATGGGCCTTCATCATATGGTTCCTCTATTTGGCGATGTTCTCAAGTCACTTTTTCATCAATAGATGCGTCTTCCCTTGGGCGAAGTTTCCAAGTCACTTTATCTCCTGTATTGGTGAGGGGAGCCCTCATGATGTCAAGCCCTATCTTTCGACAATGGCTTCTAGAACTGCTTTGATACCATGTTAAAAATTGGCAGTTGTAAAAACAAGATCACTAGAAGAAAGACAGAGCACATAAACAAACTAGGTGTGGAGCTCGTTTAACCACGGTGATGATCTATCACCTCCCAACCATAGACAATACAACACTATTGTCTCCCTCGAGCTTAGACCTTTCAATAGAGAACGATGTACATCCAAATGGATGTTGACCGAGCCTAAATTCTACTCCCAATGGCCTTTAAATTCCATTCGTCATACACCCTTGTAGGTCGATTGTGGGCCACAATAGTTTCAATGGCCAAGCCTGACTTCTATCCCCGACGGCCTTAAAATGCCTTCCATTATACACCCTCAGTGCTCAATAGTGGACCACCAAGGTGTTAGTGGGCGCACACTAACACTGTGGCCCACAGTCAGGATGGCATTTGAACATCGTCGCCCATAAAAGTCAGGCTTGGCCATTAACAATCATCATTCCTTTAGGGTTTTGAACATCTTACTAATCGTCTTCTTTTGCGAGATTTGAGGAACCGGTTACCTTCCATTTGGACATGGGCGCCCACAGAGATCACTGTAAAAATCTCATGAAGTGATTACATCAGTCGTTCAACACCTTGCACAGAAATGGGTGTGTTACCACCATGTTATCCCAGGGGGCAGAGGTATCCACATGCCAAGTGCTTTCACTTTTTGAGGTGACACCATGCAGACAGGACAGTTCTGAGAAGTTTCATTTTTGACCCAATTTCAGTCCATAGTGTTGGCTCAATCTTATCTCCTCTCAACTCGCCTTAATCAGGCACGTTAACCTTTGGATTTAGTTTCACAAGATTCCAAACTTCATTTTTGACCTAGCTCCTACGAGGGTTTCTGTTTCAAATCTGTAGGCAGGATGATCGGATTGAACGCTGAAGATCATCTTGATGGAGCCACAAACTTCATCTCTTGGAGTCTAGAGTTCTCATCTTGGAAGAAAATGATCTATTAAAACTTGTCAATGAGAAGGTTCCAGAACCAGACGCTGAAGATGACAAGTCTCATTAGAGGAAGAGTGATGCCAGAGCAAGAAGAATCTTATTAGACTCAGTCAGGGATCATTTGGTTCCTCAAATCTCACAAAAGAAGACGTCTAGGAAGATGTTCAAAACCCTAAAATAATTATGATTGTTAATGGCTAAGCCTGACTTGTATGGACGACGACGTTCAAATGCCATTCATTATACACCCTTAGTGGTCGGTGGTGGACCACCACAGTGTTAGTGGGCGCCCACTAACACCTTGTTGGTTCACCACCAACCACTGAGGGTGTATAATGGAAGGCATGTTAAGGTCGTCGGGGATAGAAGTCAGGCTTGGCCAGTGAGGAGAAGATGTTGAAGTCACAATGGCAACACTTCTAAGAGTTTTCCTCATTTAAATCCTTGTGATAACCTTGCATTGTATGGATGTTAGTTTGTGTGGTAATAGAATGCTCTAACCTTGTCTCAGTGGACTAAGGATATGGGACTATATTGCTCATTCATGTATTCTGAAGCCTATATCTTGTCTAACTACTTGTTTTTTTTTGTCACTTGGGACACCATTGTCAAGTGTTAGAGTGTTCACCAAGGGCTAGGGTGGTAGTAAGATCCTTGTAATGGGGCATCGTTTACAAGTGTGATAATGTTCACTAGGCTCTAGGGTGGTAGTGAAATCATTGCACACCATACCTTGAGGGGTGTTGTAGACTAATAGCCTCTCCACCACACTAAGGTTGATCAATTGGGAGTTTTATCTATAATAATTCTTCGAGAATTATGTGAGTGTATGTATATTGTTGTGTGTACCCAAGTTTTTCCACCTCATTGAGTGTTATCCTTATTTGAATGATAATACATGTGAAAATAGTTACATTAGTTTGGTGGAAAATCAACCTTTAGGTGCACTCTCACCTTTCTTGGTTAACAATGAGATCGTGAAGCACTAGAGCACTAACTAGACCATCTCTGAGACTTCAATAAGGTAAGGACTACATATACATGATCGCATGTTTAATTTATGTTATCTCTAGGCATTGTTTGTTTATGATGATTATATGTGAAATTGTTGAATGCATTGTAGAACCATGGTATCCTTTTCTTAGTAGTTAATTATTGTAATCGATACCTTGTTTGATTAGTTTTGGATTTCTTAGCTATGACTGACTTCTTAAAAAATGTTTATTCAAGTAAACAACTTCTTGGCCTATTACAAAGTGGTATCTAAGCTCCATGTTTTTCAACTAGGAGCCTTTGGGGGAGATGAAAGGATTGATTAATTAATTGGTTGTAGTGATTGACCTAGGAACCTAAGATAACGAAGTATTCATGAGTGAAGATTGAAAGTAATGATGACATCTATTGAATTATACTAACGACTTAGCAATGCTTTAACTAATTGATTATTGCATGCTAACCCACGGGGACTTCACTTAGTGAAAATCTCACATAGCACGTGCGAACGTGGGATATTAAAGAATGCCCTTAATTTCCAGAGATATTGACCCAAACTCTTTTTGTTGAAACCCCCTCCCAATACTTAAAACCTCCTCCCCACCCTTTTTTATACCTCAATCCTTATAAACCACCCTACCCACCCCCACCTTAAACCCCTCATACCCCCAATACCTGCAATATATTGGTTCAATTTTTAATAATTTTAAAACCCAGAATATGAATTAACGTGATAGGATATTGGTCAACAAGTGAAGCCCCCGTGTGCTAACCATGCTTATTTTCTTGATTGCTTTTGAGTTCCAATTAATATTTATTAGTTGGTTTGTTTAGGAATAGAGTTAAATAGTTGAAGTTTGACTTATTTCCATGATTGCTTTGATGTAAAGTTAGGAATTGCTTGATTGCTAGTTATTTTCTTAGAGGTAGAATTGTTTAACTCTTGCATTACTTGGGGGTGGAATCAATGTAACTAGTACTTAATCATTTAGTGATACCTTGAATTAATAGAATTACAACCCATATGAATCTTACATGACATCAATAGCTAAATCAAAGATTTAAACTAGAACAAATAAACTTTAGGCCCGATGATGCATTAAGATAATTTAAAAGGCTCGTCCCTTCTTAACTATTTAGATATTATTAATTAGCACCAATAAACTATGGAAATTTTGTTCATCTATGATATGAACATCAATGTAAAATGAGAGCAATTACTTTAACAAAAAAATCTTATTTTCCATAAATTAAAACCCTAAGCTTTCCAAAGCAAACCCAACAAAAAGATATCAAATGCTTTATTTTACTATTCTTGTTCAATAGTAGTTCATTGTGCATTTACTACCCTTTTTTTTCCATTAATAGAATGAACAATTCATATTTATGTTAAAGTATTTTAATTTATATTATGGTCAATTATATAAATTAAAAGTAGACATTATTAAATTCACTTTTGATTTTATATTATTTTATAATTTATGTCGTGTTATTGTGTTTCTTCATCTCTACATTTTTAAATGACTAACATCATTGTAACCCTATATTCGAAAGATTTTGTTCTTTCAACTTTGTAATAAATTACGATATTCTTCCAAGTTTTTCTTGGATCCTTTTGGTGCTCGATTTCCATGATACGATATCGGAGCTTTGCTACATATTTGTCAAAATTGTGCATATCAATTTTACAAATTATTTGATTTGAAAAAAAATCATATAAAACAGTTGGTATAGTTGTACGACTATACATATCAACCTATTCAACCGCACATATTAAAAATTGAAGACAATTTTGGAGTGGACAACCCATTTTTACAATCAATTAATGAAATTTCATATTTATTTATCCAATTTGGCAAATTAAAATTAGATTGAATCTATTCTTACATGAATTGGTGGGCATATTTCTAGATCTAGATGTTTTAGCTACTATTTCCTTTGTTTTTGATAGATTTATGGATAATGAATTATTTTTGTTGGTTTGTATCATATTTTATCAAATTTTTATACTTTGGGAGCATATCTATCTAGATTTACGTGTTTAACAATTATTGAGTGTAGATCACGGGTTAACATGACCGATTTTGAGTAGATTTATCAAAATTTACGTGATTTTGAGTTGTTTGTGGGCAGATTTATGAGAAAATTGTGTGTTAATCGGTGATACGTGAGTACTACAATCATTGAGATCTTGTATGCAATGGTTTGACTAGTATTTTCTAGCATTTTGTTTTGTTTCAGTATATTTTAGTGCATTTGTGACTTATAATTATGGTCTCTTTGGCCAACATCATGTTGGAAGCGAGTCATAGAATATTTAAAAAGAACTATAATACATGGAAGCAATGTATGTTAGGAATTTTTTAGTATTATAAATGCTTAGCTAGTATCGTCCTAGATAGAAGCACCTGCCCCATAGTAGCGGGTTGAGACCAAGCCAAGTTTGATGAGTGAGACATAGAATTAATAATCTTGTTTAAGTTGTCTATGACAGTTGTTATGCTTCTTGAGGTTGAGACTAGGAATAGGTGAAAGATCTGCATGAGACTTTGGACAAGGGATGAACCTTTTTCCTAAAGAACATGAAGTTCTTGGTTACAATGGATGAGAGAGCTTCATTACAGGAGCACTCACTCAAGATCAAGGATATCTGAGAATAACCAGTTTTCATCAAGCATGAGATGGATGAAGAAGACATGGTGTTAATCATGGTCAAAAGCTTATCACATGCTTATCAAAATTTTATTGATACCCTAAATATCACCTCTACGAGTGTTGACCTAAAATTTGATGAGATTTGCAATAAGATCTTACAACAAAACAAATGGAAGAAACAATTCAGTAGTGGCAATGAGACAAAGGTTCAAAATAAGCCTTTGCCACCAATTTTAAGGGAAAAGGTAAATGCGCTAAGAAGAAAGGTTAGGGCAACGGAGATGGTGCCACGGATTTAGAATACCATCACTTATCAATAATGTGGCAATGCAAGTCATGTGAAGAATTTTTGCGGAAAGAGGTTGGTTGAACAGAAAACCAACCAAGGAGGGTTTTAGAGGAAGGCTCATGTCACATAATGTGTAGAGGGGGAGTCATTCTTTCATCCATTAATGGCTAAGCAACCAATAGATAACCACAAGTCATCTGCTTGGTACATCTACTCAAGTGCATCTTGCCATTTCACTAACAAACATGACTAGCTCATTGAGGACACTCCCAATGTCTCTAAAGATTCAATGATCTTTAGCTATGGAGAAGAGTACATGATCGTTGGGAAAGGCTGATTGATGTGGAAACTAATCAATTAAGCTTTAGTAAAGATATTGCAGTTGATGAGCAAGTTGGACCATTTGAATCTTTTTTAAAGTTCAAAATTACCATGCCCAACATGGCTCGGGATTTAGGTTTTCGGATTTAGATAGCTCCACCTGAAAGGGGGGGAACTCTAAACATTCTAAGGAGTCTCCCAAATCTAATTTGGTAATTTCTTATGAAAATAACTCGAAACAACATTCGGATGACACAGGTACAAGCAACCCAAGTAGTAGTGATGATAAGGAGGTTCCTAGGAATAGACCCAAGTGGTGGCACAGCACCATTGGAGATATTTGAGTAATAAAAATTATCAAGGGATGGTCATTGAGAGGAAAGAGCAAACAGAAATCCAACGTGGTTAACTTTGCTCTTGTGGCCAATCTTTTAGGAAGTATTCAAGCCATAAGGGTTTGAAGAAGCAAAAAGGAGACCTGAATGGGAGAAGGCCATGATTGTCGAACATGAAATTTTAATGATATATCATACCTGAGATCCCATATCAATTCCACTAAGGAATAAACCCATTGGATGTACAAGGTCAAGTACTACATAGATGTCACACTAGACAAGTCCAAGGCATGATTACTAGTAAAAAAAGGTTCTCTCATCAGAAGGGCATTGTTCATCCAAGGCATGATTGCTAGTTAAAAAAGGTTATCTCTTCAAAAGGGCATTGCTTATGAGGAGACCTATGCTCTTAAAACAAACATGAACACCATTCAAATAGTTCTAACCATGGCAGCATAGTGTGGATGGAAGACCAATCATATGGACATGAAGATCACCTTCCTTAATGGAGATTTGTAGTAAGAAGTCTATATGTATCAACCACATGCATTTGAAGTTTCAGGGGAGAAGCATTGTTTCTTATAGATTAAATAAGAATTTATATAGCTTGAAGTAGACACCAAAGGCATGGTACATTAATATTGATAGGTACATGACTAAACAATTGTTCCATCGGAGATACTGCACTTAGATGCAAACCTATATGACCAAAGTAGTGGTAATGATATCATCCTACTAATAATTTATGCAGATGAGATTATTACCAGCCTAGATCCAACTCCTAGGCTCTATCAAGCGCCAAGAGGGATCAAATCTCTCGAGGTGCAAACATACATATTCTCAGGTATTGCACTCAAGAAGGTTTGCACCTCGGGAGATTTGATCCCTCTCGGCGCTTGATAGAGCCTAGGAATTGGATCTAGGTCGGTTTCAGCCGTGGGAGGTGACACAAAACTGGAGTTTGATCAACATTATAAGGAACAGGTTAATTTGAAAACACAGATTCATTGGAATTGTCATTAGATTCGTTATCTTTGCATTCAGAATAGTGGTCCCCTTGCTTAGCATGTAGAAAATTCATTTCTAAGGAAATGTAGCAGTGTTCTTCACCACCTAACTAAGTTTCAGCATGGTGGCAGATACTGAGATGATCTTCACCATTCTCACTTGATCCAAACATGGTTAGAAATTCAATCATCCAGCGACATAACCTTGTATACAACTACTCTGTAAGCCTAATCCCCACACAAATATGAAGCTAATTGCCTTCATCTTCTCGGTTATAAAGAATATTACATAAATGAGAAAAGCCAACATATGGAACTTAGGGAATTTACAAAGGTCTCTAGATCATGATCAAATTTGAATGGGCACTCCTAATCTTATATTGAATGGACGTTCTTAAAATTACGTGAAAAGTAAGAGTATTTAGGCTTGGGAATCGAAAAAGCCAAATTTGAACGGAAACTTCATTTTTTTTAATGAAAAAATTGAATGGACTTGATTAAAATTAATTTAAAAAAAGAATATATACACCCAACCTTTTTAAGTAAAATTACAATTAAGTTGAAAATATATGAGATAATATAAGGAAGCCTTGAAAAATGTAATTGTCTTTCAACGCATATATATATTTCCAAAATTTGAAGTCAACTACGTGTAAAGTATATAAGGCTATAAGCCTTATTCATACCAAGAAATTTTAGTAAACTTTGAAAGTACAACTATAATCTTTTTAGAAATTTTAAAGCATAATAATGAATTCAGAATTTGAGTATATCTTAATTTTGTTTCATTATGATTCACGGATGGATGGTACAATGCTCATGGAAAAACAATCTTGGGAAATGAAAGTATTGATTAGTTTTTGAAATAATATATTTTTTGAAATTTTATAATTTTTAGGAGTAGTTTATTTTTTATTTTCTTTATTTTTAATTGAAATTTAGTAAAAAAATTTAACAAAACTCCTTGAGTGCAATTTACATGGGTTGTTTAAGAAGCCTTGCATGGTTGTTTAGGAGGCCTTGCACATGGTTTTAAAACCATGTGCAAGGCCAACATATTTTTGCCTAGTCGAATTTTCATTGATATTGCATGTGGCGAGGGAATTTATCCATGTAATCTTACTATCTTTAGTTTATATGTTAAATACATCGACACAATTAGCAATCTCTGAAGTAGATAACATGATAATCAATTAAAATAATAAGCTACTGTCATTATAGGTATCAAATCCTGTCAGGAATTAGAGGGGTTCGCTTACCAACCATTCTCAAGAGTGAAATGTGTAATTAATTTTTGTCATTAGAGGGATCAAATCCACTCAGGAATTAGAGGGATCTCCCTACCGCTGCAATGTTTGTTTTTTAATTTGCACTCATTAATTCAACATACCATAATAAGATTTACTTACAAAAAATAATATTAATCGTGATTTTATAAAGCATTAAAATGTTTACTTATTAATATGTAAGGATTTAAGTGAAAAAACAAATAATGCAAGTGATTTTATTAAAAAATTAAAAAATGTGTTATTAATTTGTGAATTTGAATGTAAACTAAGTAACAAATAATCATCTTTTAATGTAACCTAAGTCATTTAAATGGTCAAAGATTTAAAAAATTAACATAAACTATGTAATAAATAAACATTTTTTTAAATGTAAACTATGTAACTCTAATAGTCAAAGTTTAAAAAACTATGTAACTGGATGGTCAAAGTTAAAAAAACTATGTAACTGGATGGTCAAAGTTAAAAAAACTATGTAACTGGATGGTCAAAGTTAAAATCTACATTTTAAGAATGGTTTAACATGAATAAAGTTTTTGATATAAACTCTGTAAATGTTTATAAAACATTTTCAAGAAAATCTAACTTATAAAAAAAACTTTCTAACCATTTTTAAAGTTTTAGATATAAACTATACAAATGTTTATGTAACATTTCCAAGAACCATTTTTTAAATCATACCATTTTAAACAATTTTTTGTTTAAAACTCAAAGCAAACATGTCCCCCAAAAAAATCTAACCATTAAAGAAAAGCTTTCTATATAAACAATTTTAACTTTCATACTCTTCAAAACACTTCCATAACCATTAAAAAAAAAACAAAAAATACAAGTAGATTGATATCCACTCCCATCATTAACAAAAAACAAATAGATTGATATTTATAATCATCTGAGCTTGTTATTATAATTTGTTACTTTTTATTAATCTTCTACTTAATTCAGTTAATCTCACACCCAATTAAACCAAAACACTTGGTATCTCTACTTTTGATCGACGATTTCTATGATTTGTTTCCACCTCAATTCTCCACCTGTATCAATCACACTCCATTATTGCAAAAATTCAAAACAAAAAATGAAAAATAATTCGCCACTTGTATCATGTGTTACGTCCTCTCCATTCCACTAATTGTTTCCAATAGTGATGGTGAGTGAGGGTTTGTCTGGACGGCCTTCCAAGTGCAAGGGAAGTTCAAACGTTTTTTTAAGTAGGGAAATTGGTAACTCGTCGGGATTACTTGGGCGAGGTTTGAGGTTTAGGTTCAAAGCCGTCGACTGTTACTATAAACCCTTAGATATATCCGACAGCCCGCAAGCCAGAATATACCAGAAACTTGTGACTCAGCAAGGGCCGAGACGTCCTGGACTCCAATCCCGACAAGGGGTGGTAGCCTATCCAGGGGGCGTCTACCCTTTGAGCCTTATCACAGCGGGCCGAGACGTCCTGGACTCCAATCCCGACAAGGGGTGGTAGCCTATCCAGGGGCGTCTACCCTTTGAGCCTTATCACAGCGGGCCATGTCTGGATGAGACTTAATCCCTGGTAGGTAAGGAAAGTTCAAACATTCCCTCTCCATTATCAAATCAGTTGAGGGCGTTTTTAATAGCTCAACGCTCACAACCTAGATAAAACATTTCGGGCTTTCATTCTCTTGAACAGGTCGATCGAATAATGTAGAAATGCAGAACCATGGATGAAATGGAATGATGACTGTGTAATACAGAACCACTGCTCAATAATTTTCTTCACCCGCAAATGCAGAAAGTACTTAAGTATGGAGTTCATCCTCAGGTGCATCAGCCGATTCTTTGTTTTTGTTGATAAGCTCTGGTTGCAGTATGTAACAGTCTTTAATTAAACAACTCAACAACTCATTTCAACCAACGATCTGGGCTAGTTTTTGATGCAATCGATAAAAGACTGAAGTGAACTTTGACTGTCACTTAACCCAGACATACCTCCAAAAGCTTCTGCAACTACAACCTACCAACACTCCCATATATTTCGGTAATAACGAAGACAAGAACCTTCATCAAGGTTTAAGTAGATATTATAGAGTAAACTTGAGAGGAGCTCGTGAGCTGTCAAGGATGGAAATGTTAAATCACACCACAGCTTAGTAATATAGTGGGTGTCCAAAGGAATGGCTTGCGTGATTAACACGCAGTTAGGGCACAAACTCAAATCAGGAAACGTCGTAAGGGTTCCCAAAACCATACCAGATTTAAGGCATAGTTCATATTTCCTATGCATAATAGAAACTAATAAGATAAAAATTCAAATTCTCTTTGCTGCAACGTTGCTCTCTGACCGTTACTTTTTATGTGTGAAACTTCCAGCAACTAACACCTGCAACATGCAATCAATTAGAAAGAAATACAGAGGGTGCACATTTCGATACACTATTAACTAAACACAATAACCTACAGCGAAGAGGAGTCACGTCTACAACTTCTCTTTCTATCGATTCATTAGTAGGAAGAATTTGAAGTAATATTTTTGAAGAGTGAACTATAGTTATCCTGCACTCCTGCATTCCATTTTGGAAAGATTTCTCCACTTGTTTTTGGGTTATCAATTGGCATCGATAGTGTAGGCACCTAACTCTCCTCTAGATCCAACAAATAATGTAGATGGCAATTTAATAATCATTCATGAACATTAAACTTCCTCAATTTGGCTTCAATTTAAAATTAAAATATATCATGAAACAGAGTAATACATTTTCATGAACATTTATATTTGGTTTGTAATTTTCCTAAATTCTATTTCAATTTTGTAATACAGTTTTTCAACATTTTTTAAGAAATGATTCCTCGTTTTAAATCAGATAAAATGTTAGTTATATTTATTACTACTATGACCAGCCAACCATAAGTAAAGTGGAGTTTGAATGTTGATAGGCACAATTATTACTTTTACACCGCAGCGTTTGTGTGGGCTACTTAAACTAAGTTGCAGTGTGATTTAATGTTTCCATTCTTCACAACTAGCGAACTCCTCTCCAGTTTACTCTACATCATAAGTAAATAGAAGTAAATATCTATAGCCGACATTTACATGAGGAACGTTACATAACGTTACAACATCTCCCTCATAATCGAAAATCATAAGTAAATAGAAGTAAATATTTATAGCCGACATTTACATGAGGAATGTCACATAATGTTACAACATCTCCCCCATAATATTTAGAGATGACATTTACATGAGGAATGTTACGTAATAAGATCTCCCCCATACTGGGTTGTAGAGCGCCTCTTGGCACAATTATTATAGGTAGTGATGTAAGCATGATTGAATAGATAAAATCAAACATGAGTAAAGATTTTAACATAACTAATCTAAGCTTCCTACATTATTATCTAAGTGTATAAGTTTGGAAAATAGGTAGCAATATTTTTGTCTCACAAACAAAATATGCCAAGAGTTTGCTTGACAAGTTTAGAATGACATATTACAAGATCTCGTCTACATATATGGAGAAATTGTTGAAACTTTTAGCCAAGACCAAATCTAGGGCAGTTAATGAATTAGTTTACAAGCAACTAGTGGGTAGCTTAATATATATCTTACATCCATTATGCCTAATTGAGTTATGCTTTGAGCTTCATTTATAGATTTATAACAACACTTAAACAAGAGCATGATTTTGGACTACACTGAAGAGGGTGTTGAGATATGTGAAATAGCACATGCGACTTTGGCATTATGTGCAATAGAACCAAAGATTTTAGGTTGTGGATAGAGAAATTCATATTGGGCATGTTGTGTGGATGATATAAAATCAACCGTTGGATATTTATTCATCCTTGGCACGGGTGCAATCCCATGGACCAACAAGAAGTTATATGCAGTTTCCTTGTCATTAATGGAAGTGGAATATCGAGAAGCAGTGAAAGGAGCATGCGAGGCAGTTTGGCTCAAGAAGATGCTTTCGAATATCAAGATAATATAGACAAATCCAACAACCCTACTCTGCGACAATAAAGGGGTGCTCAAACTAGCTAAGATTCCACTCTTCCACAAGTATACCAAACATGTTGAGATGAATTGCCACTTCAATAGAAAACTTGTAGAAGATGGAACTATTGAGCTGCAATATTATCTCACTGAGGACCAAATTGTAGACATTTTCACCAAGTCTTTGGGTTTTGACAAGCATGTAAATTTTTGAAATAAACTTGTTGTAATGAGTAGATTGACCATTAAGGGTGGATGTTAAAGTATAGCTTAATTTACATAAAGAGCAATTAGAAATTAGACTTAGGCATTAATAAAGTTATTTTCGACTTTATGTTATTTTACACTTTTATGCTTGATGTCGTTTTATTGTATTTCCTGGTCTATCCCAAATTCATAAAGTGGATTGGATTGACCTCAGTAACCCCTTATAACAAATCTTTTTCTTTCTCATCTTTGTAATACATTATGATAACTCTTTGGAGTTATTCTTGGTTTCATTATGTGCTCAATTGTTGTGATAATTTAATATATATTTGCAAAAAATAGAAGGCTTATTTATTTGATTAATCATTATAAAAAATATACATATGCATATAACCCTGAATTGTAGTGTCCAAGTCAACATTGAATCTCTAAGTTTGATTACAAAAGAAAATAAAAGAAAGCATATATAACCTTGTTATCATGTGCCATTGGAACCCATATCCCATAGCCATTACATTCAAGAATTATAAGGTAAACCATAACCAATCCAGCAAGAAAACCTTAAGAGAAGACCCTAGACAATTCTCCTCTTAGGCCACCACGATCCCAAATGATCCATATCCTCAAGGGCCGGTAGAAGAAAGTATTCCTTGTCAACACTTGGCAACCTCCAAAGAACCTGAAGTATTAGCCCTAGACCAGCAAGAAATAACAAGGTTGTGAGTGGTTGAGTTTTAAGGATTCCCTTGGGATGAGAACTCAGCCATTAGTGGTATCCAAGGGAATTGAAATATTTAAAGATCAAATAGTGGTTGAGTGATAAAGAGAACTTAGTAGATAGGTCGATTTGGAAGTATAAGGTTTTAAGCAAAGCTTTACTATACTTAGATCACCTATCATTAGAGCATAAGTTAGTGAGTTGTTGAAAGCACCATGATATACTTGCTTTCGTTCTAAGTGTGAGAAATGTTGGACATGCACTAGTACAAAATGGGTGATAAGTGACTAAAATGGGTGATAAATGACTAAATTTGGTCATGTGATCACTAGCCATAAATTAGCAGTCACTTATCATCCAACCAAATTGGTCATTTATTACTTGGTCATAAATTGCATGAATTGTTTCATGAGTCGGTCATATATTTAGTCATTAATTGTTGTTATTTTGGCATTTATTTGGTCATTAATTGTCGTTATTTGGTCATTAATTATCGTTGTTTGGTAGTACATTTAGTTATTTATTTAGTCATTGATTTAGTCATTGGTTATTGTTAACTCGTCATTAATTTAGTCATAGATTGGTATTAACTAGTCATTTATTTACTCATTGAATTTTGTTAATTGGTCGTATATTTATTCATTGATTATTTTAACCAGTGATTTGGTTAGTCATTAATTTATGTAGATAAGACATGGAGGAATCAAACCACCAACCTCCTGCCTGTAAGGCAAATGCTCTTCCATTGAGCTAGTACCCTTAAATAGAATCAAAGCTCATATTGAATCAAATTTACACTAAAATATATATCACAAACTCTTATTATGATTCCAACTGTAACATAAAACCTACCACAAAAACTTTAAAACCTTAACACACTATCAAAAAGGGTATCTGTATGATATATAAGTGTGGTATCTAGAATTCAAGGGTTGTGATCTTTCATTTTTTCATACTTTAGAAAATTGGTCAATTTGGATTTGAAAACATTGCATGCTCTAATTACAACAACCCCTTGTTTGATGGTTTAAAGATTTGTTAAAATAAACTATTGCTTAAATTTGGAAAAATGTAAATCCAAAATCTTACACTAGTGGTTTGCAAATATAATACCTTCAGATAAGAAAGTTTCATACTTCCATACACAACTCCTAATGTGAATGCGGAGACACGTGCTACCTGCAATTGAAAATACACTAAGAATACAACTCATTCTTTTAAATTCTCGTAATGCTTGGTAGATTCCTGATCCACAAAAGCAACACATATCAAATACATATATACAATATCATCTCACCTAAAACTACCATAAATTACATTTAAATCTATATTTCATGGATAAATCCCCTTAAAGAAGGTCAAGCTCCATCTATATATCTTGGACAATATTCAAGAGATAAACCAGGTAATCGATATATGTGTAGTTTTTTGTTAGTTAATACCCATCTGCAACATCCAGGGTTATAGTTTACCTCAACAATTTGTAAAATATATTAATTAGGAAAACATAAAGAAAACATATACATTGAATGTCTCATTTGACTTATTCCAAATTAAAAGATATACAAAAATATATATGCACTCCACTTTTCACATAAAACAAAAAAATATTCCATTAAAGCTCCATAAGAATTGACAAACAAGCACATCAATGGAAGCAAATTACACAATTTTTTATGCACGCAAAATAATGTGTCATTCAATTAGTTAAACATGTCCAGTATCAAAATGTATATCACATAGTATTAGAAGTGAATGGCACAAAACATGCAATTATAGACTTCAATTACTATAAAGTTGCAACCTATCATGTATCAACTCAATAATATGATTTATATTACATATATTCCTTTAAAATCAACAAATTCATACATGCTTGGCATAAGACAATAAACCCTTTATTAAGTATGTACAATTAGATAAAGAATTCAACAGAACTGCAAAAAAAATTCCACAGATTCTTGAAATCCGGATTTTAAAATTTCCAGGGGTGTCCATTAGTTTATTAGGAAATAGATCAAGAAGTATTCAAACAAAAAAGCATAGAAATTTACTTGCTCCTTAGCCATTCGAGGAAGGCCACCAACATATACATGTTGTGCATGATGTGTATCCTGTTTCAAAACCAAGAAAATAGTAGGCTATCCTAAGACCCCATCTAAGTATCATGCAAAATCTAAAGCATCCAACTTTAATGAAATGAAATCCATCATATATTGACTCTTACAGAGCAATATAAAGGTATTAAGAACAAATGCAACCGACAAATAAAATCAACTTGGCAATGTAAGTAAAAACTTATGACAACACACAACAAGATTTGTACCCAAAATTCGATGAGCAAATCCGACAAAATTGACCCTGCTGTCGGATTTCACCTTTTTAACTATGAAATTTTTTGTTTTTCTATAAATTTTCTCCAGTTTCTCTTGTATATCCGGCGACATTCAGATATCCGATGACTGTCGTCGAATTTTTTACTTTTGTCTTTGAATATCCAATGCTAAGATTACAACGATCAATATCCTGATTTCGCCAGATATCCGATGATAATTTATTTTGGAAACTATATAATAGGAGTATTCCAACATGTTTGCTATACAAGCAATGATTTTCAAAAGTTATAATCTTTGCGCAGACTGTTTTACATAGAAAAAGCCACAATTATTTCAATTGTTACTGTGATTAAAAAGAATGAAGTGTGGACCTTGATTTTTTAAGATCGATAATCATCAATCAAGCTTGGTATCAGAAAATTTCGGAACATGACAATATTCCTTATCCACACGATCAAAATCGTAAATTGCTTGCTAGATTGTGGCATGGACTAAAAAGAAAGAGTGATGGAAAATGCTATTGTTCATGTAGTCAATGCAAGGGCTTTAAAAGGAGAAGAATAAAGACCACAACAACCAAAATACATTGTAGGGAATATGGACATGCTGAGGGGGGACATCACTATCATCCATTGGTAAATTTTTGTTACACCGTAACCCGTGTAATATGCTAGCCCGTATCTGGGTTAAGCCATCATGTATCCAGGTCTAGGGAGAAAGATGTTCCATCTTCAGATAATAATGTGTAAATCTATAATAATTAATGATTGATTACAATGGATATGGTCACCTTAAATATGGCTTGGCCATCGAATATATGAAGAGACATTTCTCTTCATAACTACATTTAATAATTAATTATTATTACTAATGGTTATAACCTAGTTACTTGCTATTTTATTGTTGTAACATTGCATTCCCTTTAGGAAAGCTTTGTCCTCAAAGCTTAGATTATTGTTGTCGTCTTTTCATTCTTGTTTTGTGTTGAAACAACGTCATTACTTCCTTGATGTCTTTTGTTTTAGAACTTGTATTAGGTATTGCTTGGTCTTTACACAATAGTTTGTCAATTTCCCTTTATTCGTTACTTAAATTTGTACTCCATTATGTTTATTATTGTTGTCCTGTTTTCCATGTACATGAATATGAGGAATATTTTTGTCACTGGCCATATCAAACTTTGTTTTAGAAATCGCTTGTCCCATGATACTTAGGATGTCATCACTTAATGTTTCCCTTTTATTATCCTTACGAGTTATCTTAAGAAGTGGCATCTCTTGAGGCTTCTCACACTCGAAGTCACTAGGTAATGTTACATTTAGGTTTCTAGAGGGTGGTAGAACAGTTAAGGTAGAAGATGAATCTACGATATCTAGTAACCCGTGTAATATGCCAGCCTATATCTGGGTTAAGCTAGCCTGTATTCAGGTTTAGGGAGGAAGATGTTCCATCTTCAGATAATAATGTGTAAATGTATAATAATTAATGATTGATTACAATGGATATGGCCGCCTTAAATATGGCTTGGCCATCGAAAATGTCTCTTCATAACTATACTTAATAATTAATTATTATTACTAATGCTTATAACCTAATTACTTGCTATTTTATTGTTGTAACAATTTTTCATTATATATGTCTTTATATTGATTGGTTTTGTAAATGTTGGTATCATTTTAATATTTCTTATATTAACTAATATCTTTTGATGGTTTCATGTAATTATAAAGTAAGGACCTCCTACGACATATCACCCGAAGGATCATGTGTCACGGCCACGTTTTTCAACACACCTAAGTGGTGGCACATTTGGGCAAGGTGTCGTGGACATGATGGTTCAGCATGGAGTTGTGCTCTCACTTGGCAAAGATAGCAAGCGCCCACATTCACCACCGGCACGGAGGTCGGGAATGTGGCGCGCCCCAAGGTCAGCACCCACGTGACTTAGCACGGGCGCCCCTTGGCAAAGATGACATTGGTGATGGGCGTGCGGCACCTTTGAGGCGCGCGACCCTTGAGCATGCGGATGGACAAGCAAGCTTGTGAAGACGTTCGGTAAATAGGCACGCAACCCTAGGTGTGGGCGCGTGGCCCTAGTGTGCAGACGGACAGACGTGCGGATGGACGTGCAGACAGTTGGGCTCTCCGGTAAAAGAGCTTTTTGGTAAGCAAACCGATGGGCATGCGGACGATGGCAGTTGGACAACGAGCGCGCGCGTGCGCGACGGCACGTTTAGCAATGAACGGCGGTCAATTGGATGGGTGCTTCGGTCAAAGTAAAGGGGCGCGCGGCTCATCGGCAAAGTGTGCGCGCGGCACTCTAGAGGCTTCGTCAAGTGGACCCGTGAACACCTAAGTCAAAGTGCACCTTGGTGCGGTGACACCAACGAAACGGTTAAGTGGGCCAAGTGTGTTTTGAAGTTGACTTGGTGAACCGGCAAGGGGTGACTTGTGAGGTAAGCAAGATGGCAAGTTGACATGGGCAAGACACCTACAAGGCTATAAGTAAATGAAGTGCAAGTAATTTCAAATCAAGCAAGGAAGCTAAGGAACAAGAAGTCCAAGGAGCCACAGTTGACATGAAGGTCACTGAGGCAAAGGAAAGTTCATGTAGACTGTGCGCTTGGCTAAAGCGCACATCTGTTTCTGGGGCATCCGCGTAGGGGTTCCACAGGCAGCCGTTTTTGGCACAGTGCTCAGACGAACAGCGGCAGAGGCTAATTTCAGACAGAGGCACATTTTCTAGGTTTTTTGCGGTGCGGCAGTAGCTTACAATGAGGGTTTGCAGTAGTCGTTTCGGCAGCCAAGTTAGTCGCTCAGAGGAGGTTGACTTGGGTTTTTCCAATTTTGTAAAAGTGTGTGTTTTAGCCGAGTTGGGTGCACACCCAGAGAGTGGCCAATTTTTGCATCTTTGTTTATTGTACTTGTGAAAATATTAAAGACAGGCTCTGCATTGGGCAACCCGCAAACTTCCATACTTTCTTGTGTTTTTGCAATTGCGTAAGAATGACTAAGTTAAGTTAAAACATGTTTCCGCATAATGAGTAGGCGTAGTCCGTTAGTTAACATCAAGTTGGCCAAGCCCTTGAGAAGTTGTTAGATGGTGCCGCACACCCTCTTAGCGAGTCAAGAGCGCTCGGCTAAGTGGGGCTGTGACAGGTGGTATCAGAGCTAAGACATTGGGGAAGTTTTGCTCAGAGCTGCAAGTTGAAGGAGTTCATGCGACAGGTGGTTGCAGTGAAGGTGACAGTTTTCACAAACGCTCCACAAGCTCATAAGTGGGCGTCCGCAGCTTGGACGCTCCGTAGAAAGGCGAGCGTTCCGCAGACAGAGCGCTCCGCAAAACGAGTGCTCCGCAGACAGAGCGCACCGCAGACAGGGCGCATCGCAAGGTGGGCGCTCCGCAGATAGAACGTGCCGCAGGGCGGCCGTTCCGCAAACGGCACAGGGCGCTCCACAGACAGACAGAAGCTCTGCAGATTGGATGTGCGCCTAAGCTAGGGCGCTCCACTGTTGGACGCTCCGCAGAGACAGGCGCTCAGAGAAGGGCGCGCGCTCAGGAAACGAGCGCTCCGCAGCACTCCCAGACGCTCTTAAAGGTGACTCCGCAGAGGTGCGCTCAGAAGCTTCAGTAAGAGGCACGCTTTGGCAGGGTACCCAGAAACGTGGGTTTTTAGCAGCATTTGGCAAGCACTCAGTTGGTTAACGGAAGTGCCGGAGCCGGTTTTGGCGATGGTGACTTTGTGACCAAGTCTGTTGAAAAGACAAAGGCTGTGCGAGAGAAGTTAGACGGAACTAAGGCTTGACTGGAAGGTGTCTTTGGAAGCCTTGCAAACTGTCCAAAGCAATGGAAGAGAAAGATTGGTAGATGGAAGCGGACAGTACAGTAGCGAAACTCAGAGGAGCCGGGGTTCGTGACTCTTTACTTGGACCAAGTAGAGGGAAAGATGGTTAGACGTAACGCAGATCCGGCTTCTGGCTCAGAAGTGGAAGCACCTTCGGATAGAGAGGATTCCGTTCATGAAGAACAGGAGCCTAAGGCCAAAGGTAAACGGAGGTTAGTAGCGATTGAGATGAACATGGGGCAATTCAGTGAAGCGCTCTATGCTTATGGAGAAAAGGCTGCAGCTATGCGGGACGATATGGAAAGGATGCGGAAGGCATTCAATGAAGCTGTTGAAAAGTGCAAATAGGCAACGGATGTTTTGCACGCTGCGGTGCAACAAGATACAGTGGACAGAGTTAAGAAGCTTGAGGAAGTTGTGGAACAACTTCAGCTTCACATCAAAGGCCAAGATGACACGATTGCGTGTTGAAACATGCATTGGCTAATAGTGGTGGCAATGGTGGCACGACCATGAAAATCAGGATGAAGGAACCGCAACCGTTTGATGGTACACGTGATTCAAATTTACTTTGAAATTTCTCCTAGGATGTCGAACAATACCTTGATCAGATGAACGGATGTTCAGATGAGGCGAAGGTCAATGCGGCAGCAATGTTTCTCACCGACACAGCAAAGATTTGGTGGAGGAACCGTGCGAAAGATGTAGCTTCAGGAAAGATCACAGAGAGGATTGGGACTTGGGAGCAAATGAAGGCAGCTCTCAAGGCACAGTTTGGTCCCGGTAACCAAAGTTGGGTTGCGCGGAACGAGTTGATGCAGATTCATCACACGACGAAGATTCAGGATTATATCAAAGCCTATACCAACGTGATGTTGGAAATAAAGGATATGAGCGAGGAAGATTGCCTTTATCACTTTATGAAGGGTCTTCAAGGTTGGGCGCAAGCGGACCTACGACGACAAGGAGTTAAGACCCTTGCTGAGGCAATTTCTGCTGTAGAGAAGTTGCATGACTTCCGAACAGATAGACGTGATGAAGGTAGAGGCAACGAAGATGGAGGCAAGAAACAGCAACACGACAAGTTCAAGAGGGAGCGGCCGGGTAAGCCTAAGTTTCAAGGCAAACGTGAGGATGAAAAGCCCAAGCAAGTTGGTGAAAAGAAGGAGAGAAAGCTAGTCTCCTGTTTCGTCTGCGCAAAATATCATTATGCGAGAGACTGTCCTTTGCGGCCGCATAAGGTGGCTGGGGTTGAACAGGGTGGACCATCCGTTGGCGTGATGCAGGTGTTGAACGTTGTCTTGGAGACACCAGTTTCTGCAGAACCTGATTATGGTGAGTTGATCCATGTGTCCATTGAGTTGAATGGTCACCAGATTTCGGCACTAATTGATAGTGGTGCCACTCATAACTTCGTTAACGAGGAGGTTGCGAAGCGACTTGGGTTGCAAGTCGAACAGAAAGAAAATATGTTCAAGGCAGTCAATTTAAGCGTTGAGAGAGTTGCAGGTGTGGCTCAGAAAGTTTCTCTAAGTATTGGAGAATGGGCGGGGGTGAGTGAATTCATCATTGTGCCCCTCGACGACTTTGAAGTTGTGATTGGACAGGACTTTATGAAAAAGGAGAAGGAAGCGTTGTTGCCCCACCTTAACTGTTTTGTGTTTCTTGCGAGAGAGAAACCCATCCATGTGCAGACCACGAAGAGGCCAGGGAGAGGACGGAAGGTGATTGCGTTGACAACCACTTTGCAGACTACCGTAGCCGCAGGTCGTGAACAGCTTGATGTGGTGAAAGGCAAGGAAGGCACTAGCAAGGAAGAAGTCGTTTCTGTGGAAGAACGGTTTGCTAGAAAAGAGTCGCTTGTTCAGGTGGAACAATGACTTGACACGATGGAAAGGGTCATGGAAAAGGCCATGACAAGTCTGGAAAAACTTGTCAAGTTCTGCAAGGTTGCGGAAGGAAAACAGTGTAGAGAGGGGACAGTTTCAGCTAGTACGTTTGGTTGTAACGCAGTTACGGCAAATGTGTGGCAAGATGACCCAAAAGCACAGAGATTGTTTGATGAAGGAGGCGGAATTGTTGGCGGCAATGTTCCACTTCTGTTGTATTTGAGCCAAAAGGAGGAGGCGCGGGAGCGTGCGAAAGAGGATGGTGAGGTGCGCCATCTCTTCCTTTCTTCTACCTAAGTGCAGCAAGTGAAATGGTCGCTACCCTTGGCGAAGGTAGACAGACTGCGGGTGTTGCAGAAAGAGTAAACCCAAAACGCAGCCAAATGTGGATGAAGGTGGTGTCTTCATTCACTTGTGATAGAGTTTGCCGA
Organism: Pseudotsuga menziesii; assembly: GCA_001517045.1. Classification (NCBI taxonomy): domain Eukaryota; kingdom Viridiplantae; phylum Streptophyta; class Pinopsida; order Pinales; family Pinaceae; genus Pseudotsuga; species Pseudotsuga menziesii. The sequence goes on from LPNX010210159.1 coordinate 28,781, forward strand.
GGACTAGAGGAAGTGATTGATTGAAACGATGGAGCAGACTGAGCACCTGGTTCATGCGAAGAAGAAGGGAACAGAGACTAGTGTACAGGTAGAACTACACAGTATGATGGTTTTTACAGGTTGGTGCGAAGCGGTAGCGGTGGTTGACGTTGCCAAGGACAACCAACAATTTTAAGTGGGGGAGGCTGTCACGGCCACGTTTTTCAGCACACCTAAGTGGTGGCACGTTTGGGCAAGGTGTCGTGGACATGACGGTTCAGCATGGAGTTGTGCTCTCACTTGGCAAAGATAGCAAGCGCCCACATTCACCACCGGCACGGAGGTCGGGAATGTGGCGCGCCCCAAGGTTAGCGCCCATGTGACTTAGCACAGGCGCCCCTTGGCAAAGATGACATTGGTGATGGGCATGCGACAGCTTTGAGGCACGCGACCCTTGAGCGTGCGGATGGACAAGCAAGCTTGTGAAGACGTTCATTAAACAGGCGCGCGACCCTAGGTGTGGGCGCGCGGCCCTAGTGTGCGGACGGATAGACGTGCAGATGGATGTGTGGATGGACGTGCGGACAGTTGGGTGCTCCGGTAAAAGAGCGTTTTGGTAAGAAAATCGACGGGCGTGCGGACGACGGCAGTTGGACAACGGGGGCGCGCACGCGATGGCACGGTTAGCGACGAACGACGGTCAACTGGATGGGTGCTTCGGTCAAAGTAAAGGGGCGCGCAGCTCACCGGCAAAGTGTGCGCGCGTCACTCTAGAGGCTTCTGCAAGTGGACCTGTGAATGCCTAAGTCAAAGTGCACCTTGGTGCGGTGACACCAACGAAACGGTTAAGTGGGCCAAGTGTGTTTTGAAGTTGACTTGGTGAACCGGCAAGGGGTGACTTGTGCGGTAAGCAGGATGGCAAGTTGACATGGGCAAGACACCTAGAAGGCAATAAGTAAATGAAGTGCAAGTGATTTCAAATCAAGCAAGGAAGCTAAGGAACAAGAAGTCCAAGGAGCCACAGTTGACACGGAGGTCACTGAGGCAAAGGAAAGTTCATGTAGACTGTGCGCTTAGCTAAAGCGCACATCTGTTTCTGGGGCATTCGCGCAGGGGTTCCGCAGGCAGCCATTTTTGGCACAGTGCTCAGATGAACTGCGGCAGAGGCTAAGTTCAGACAGAGGCACGTTTTCTGGGTTTTCTGCAGTGCGGCAACAGCTTACAGTGAGGGTTTGTAGCAGTCGTTTCAGCAGCCAAGTTAGTCGCTCAGAGGAGGTTGACTTGGGTTTTTCCAGTTTTGTAAAAGGGTGTGTTTTAGCCGAGTTGGGCGCACACCCAGAGAGTGGCTGGTTTTGGCATCTCTGTTTATTGTACTTGTGAAAATATTAAAGACGGGCTTTGCATTGGGCAACCCGCAAACTTCCATACTTTCTTGTGTTTTTGCAATTGTGTAAGAATGACTAATTTAAGTTAAAACATGTTTCCGCATAATGAGTAGGCGTAGTCCGTTAGTTAACATCAAGTTGGCCAAGCCCTTCAAAGGTTGCTAGACAGTGCCGCACACCCTCTTAGCGAGTCAAGAGCGCTCGGCTAAGTGGGGCTATGACATCATGTGCTTTCAAAACAAGCACCGATGGAACATGGAGCTATGAACAATGAAGAACAAGTTAATGATCATATTGAAGAAGGTGATAATATTGATAACCTAGTTGAAGGGTACAAATACATTGATCCATGATACATTCAAGGTTAGAATGGATGATGGTGATGATCATGATCATGATCATGAAAATGATGGCTTTAATGATGTTCATGATTCACCTCTTCTTGAGAACGCATACAAACCTCTTTATGAAGGCTCCAACACAAATCTTCTCTCTGCTATATTGTTGATAATGAACTTGAAGGTTATGACTGGTCTTTCAAATACATCAGTCACACATGTGTTAATGTTTGTAATATATTCCATCACATATATATGATCATGATAAATGTTATCTTTGTTTCTATATCTGATAATTTCATTGTTAATTCATAAGTAAAATTAATACGGATGAAACATGTTTCATTAATATTATTTATATATTATATAAACTAGTTTTTTACTTTATTTTTTTGCAGCTTGATAGCTAATTTTTTGTTACCACCGTCAAATATTTTATCTCGCACATATCGAGATTTATTCGTCATCATGAAAGAAAATGGAATGCAGTATGAAGCAATTGATGTATGCCCCGATGACCATATTATATATTATAAACAACATGAATTTGAAACAAAATGTCCAGAATGCCATATCAGTAGATATCGAATAGATCAACTAACAAAAAAAGTTCCTTGCAAGGCTCTTCGTTATATTCTCATTATTCTGCGTTTGCAATGACTGTTTAGGTGCAAAAACATAACACAATTTATGGATTATCGTGCACATAATATAAGTCAAGATGACACTCTTCGAATGCCTCCAAATGGTTTTCCATTTAGAGATATGGAGGAAAAATGGCCACACTTTAAAGAAGAACCTCGTAATGTTAGGCTTTCTTTGGCAACAAGTGGTGTTAATTCATATGCATAGAAAAGATCTATTTACTTGTTGTGGCCTATTTTTGTTATCAACAATAACATTCCTCCATGGTTTTCAATAAAGAGGAAGAACATAATGTTGCCAATGATTATTCCAGGTATGTGTCTACAACATTTTTTTTAATATAGTGGCATCTCATTTGTCGTATAATGTCATATATTTTTTGTCTTTTATTGTTGTGTATTATTTATATGTCTTAATGATTGTAATAATTATATATTATATATGTTCAAATCAATTAGGTAAGTACCAAGTTAAAGATAAGAATGTATATATCGAGCCTCTTATTAACGAACTACTAAAGCTATGGAATGGCATCACTATGTATGATGTATCTAGACCAATACAACAAAGGCAAATTCAATTCCCAGTAGTGCTTGTATGGACAGTGCATGATGCCCCAGGGTTAACCCATTTTTGCGATATGTAATTATAACATCAAATTTAATAATATTTAATTTTATGAAGTTAATATATTATGCATGCATGCTTTTTTAAATAATCCATTCATGTTATATAATTGTAATTGACAATGTTAATCCATTGACTCTTTATGTAGGTCTTCAAACAAAGGGAAAATTTGCATGTCTAGTTTGTGGTCCTAAGATCAAATCCCGTCGTTCAAAAAGTTTATAAAAGGAGGCGTTTGATGAGTATAGGCACTTCCTCTCTAAGAATAATAGGTATCAAACTACCGATAAACATCCATTCAATGGAAAGTAAGAGACTGCATTAATACTGCAGAGAACGACACCTCACCTATAGAAGTTGCAATATAATAGAAATCATCAAGGTACGTCTAGATCAAATTGTTTATTATTCATCATATATGAAATGTTTTGAATCTTTATTTAATGTGTGTTGTTTACTGTATTTGACATTGATTTCTGTAAATTATTTATAAACCGTAATTCGTGACGGTCGTCGTGATCATGAAGGCATTAATGGGATTCCACGAGGCATGAAAAGTTATCCTAAACAATTCAGTAGGTTGTTGTACTATGAGAAACTACAAATTACTCATTTGTTCGATATAATGCATATCAGAAAGAATGTGGCTGAAACATTATGGTGAATATTGGATCTAAGGAGCGACAAATAAAAATTTGTCAAAATTTGCAATGACATTTAGGAAACCAATCATGCAATGAAAGATATCATTCAATTACATAGCAACAGAGACCAAGTTAGTAAATAAAAACTCAATTTCATGGTTGTTAATGGAGCAGCAAAGCAATTTTGTAAAAGAAGTCATATGAAAAATTAAATTTCCAATCGGATTTTTTTCTAACACAAACAATATTACAACGAAGAAAGATGATTTTGCGGGGGTGAAAACACATGATTAACATGTCTTCATCAAAGTATATATAGTTGCATTTTTTTAATCTCATGCATATTATTGTTGAAATTTTTTTGTCTACTTTTTGAAAAAAAACAATGAATTGTTTTGTATATAATTGTTACAATATGTTCTACCTCTCTCTCTCGGAAAACTTTAACAACAATGTCATATAAGTTATATATGATCTTGGAAAATGCATGAGGTAAGTAGCGATATTTTCCATGCATAAAATGTTTATTTAATTCATTGTAGAACTTGTATTTGATATTTATTTTTATAATTGTTCTGTAAAATAATGTTTTTTTTGTTAAATCCCGTGATTTTTTTGCATCACTTGTAGATGATTGTCGTTTAAATAAATCCATCAAGAATGTATAAAGCATTGTAGGAGAGAAATTCTGTGTCTAGTGTGTGAAATGCAAAAGCATCTACCTTCAACATTTTTCAATGCACAAGAATATTACCTCATACACAAGTTGAGGAGATTGAACTGTGTGGACCAGTACACTCAAGGTCCATGTGGATGGTTGAGAGGCACTTAAAATTTTTGAAGGGTTTGGTTAGACAATGAGCACATCTTGAGGGTTTTATGGTGGAGGGATATATGGTATACCGGAACATGATGTATATTAGTGAATACCTTCTTAAATTAGCATCAAAGCTCAATTTAGGTCGCATTTGTGATCCTGACTCCAATAACAATTTCGAAGGGGAGTACCTCACTGGGAAAGGTAGATCAAGAAAGGTGAAAGGTAATTATTAGCTAGTGGAGATTAATTATAGTACATTTTGACTGTTGATTTTTATGTGTATATCATACTTATTTCATTTTTAATATTCAATATGCATCAATTAAAAGTGTATGCATGCATGTTAACTGAATATACATTTGTACTTAATTGTAAGTTTACTTTCATGAAGCGGGTGGTTGTGAGTGGGATGCACTTCATTTATACATATAAAACAATATTGATTGGATCAAGGTATGGATTGAACGATGTGAACAATCTGGTCATGGAATATCATGGGAAGGTGTGGTTTCATTGGTTAAAGCAACACATCACAATGGAGATACTAGTATTACATAAAGAGAAATTGATTTAGCATATGGTTTAAAAGATAAGCAGGCAAACATATAACTATGAGAGTTTTTGAAATATTCACCCAGAAATAATCCTCTTGCAAGAGACTATGACCTATTCGATAAATGCATGCAATTAGTTTTTTAAGATGAATCCCTCTTGGCGTGTGTGTGCTTTGGACTCTTTTGGCCTATCAGGTGGAACTATTTTGGCTTGGAATCCACTTTTTGATGATTTAAAAGCTTTATAAACTGTTGTAGGGATGTTGGCGGAAGGTTTCTTAAAAGGGTTTAAGAGGAAGATAAGAATCCTGAATGTATATGGTACTTATCAACATATAAAGTTTTTTTGGGAGCGCATTTTCAAGAGAGGGTTTACTGTTAGTCTCCTCTTTGATTTTGGTTGGTGATTTAAATTTGACTCTATCTGCTGAGGAAGCCTGGGGGGCTGGAAATGTTTTTGACCCTTTGGTAGATTTTTTATGTTCATTGTTTGAGGATGCAAGACTTATCGATATCTTACCTAGTGTGCTTGTCCCAACCTGGTCCAATGGAAGATGTGTCAAGGATGGAATAGAAAAAAATTTAGACAGGTTTCTAATGTCAAAAGATTTATATGATGGTATTGGACAGTAGAGGTCTTGGTCTCATTCTACTGGTATTTCAAATCACAAAGCTATTATATTGCAATAGGATTTTGATAGGGGCTATACTCATTACCCTTTTAAGTTTAATCCAATTTGGTTAAATAATTAAGAGTTTTGTTCTTTTGTCCAACAAAAATGGGAACATATGCCTCAATTTGACATTCTTCTCTCTTGTTATATTTTAGCAGGAAAATGGGGTTACTTAAGAATGAGGTTTGGACTTGGGAAAAAAGATAAGAAGAAGGGGAAGGACAAAGAATTGATCAATCTAGAGGAAGAAATTGAGTTTCTTACTAAATATCTTGATGAAGAATCACTCTTTGAGGAAAGGAAAGATTATATTTTGTATCTTGAGTCAAAGAAGTTGGAAATTCTATTACAAAAGGAAGAGAATTGGAGGGAAAAAAGGAGGGTTTTCTAGTTACAGGATGGGGATAATAATACCAAGTTTTTCCATCGATATGCAAATCAAAGAAGATTGACTAATTCTATTTGGGAGATCAAAGGGGACCATGATGACATATTAACTGATTCTAAGGCTATAAAGGTTGTTGCTATTCAACATTTCAAAGATTTATATTCTCAGAGGTTAACTCCTAACCTAGAAGATTAGCTAAAAGTTATAAAGAATTTTCCTCGCTTCTTTTTCAAGGAAGATGGCCAGGTTATTGGTGCTCCTATTTCAGTTGAGGAGGTCAGGAATACTTTGTTACTTTTTTCAAAGGACAAAATTCTTGGTCTAGACAGGTGGACTGTGGAGTTCTATTTGCATTTCTTTGATATTTTGGGGAAGTATTTGACTGATGCCATAGATGAATCGAGAAGGGAGGGTAAGATACTAGGCAAAGTCAATGAGACTTATATTGTTCTTATTCCAAAGAAGGACAATCCTGATAATTTTAATGACTGTAGACCTATATCCTTATGCAATTTATTGTATAAGATCATTTCAAAGATTGTTTTTATAGAGGATTAAGCCTTATCCAAGAAATTATATTTATGGGGAACAATTTGGTTTTCTTCCAAATCATCAGATTTTGGATGCGGTTGGATTAGCGTAGGAATGTTAGCAATCGATGAAACAAGAGAACCTTAAAGATTTCATACTCAAAATGGACCTTATCAAGGCCTATGACAGAGTGGACTGGTCTTCTTGAGATTTATTTTGGTGCAGATTGGACTTCCTTTGGAAGTCATGAACTGGATAATGTCTTGTATTACTTCAGCTAGTTTTTCAATTATGATTAATTGCTCGCCTACCTCTTTTTTTAGGGGTACTAGAGGTTTAAGGAAAGGTTGTCCTTTTTCTCTGTATCTATTTATTTTAGTCATTGAAGGTTTAAGTCTTTTGATTAATAAGGAGAAGAAGCAAAATAAGATTAAAGGTGTTTAGGTGACTAGATATTTATCTATTTCACATCTACTTTTTGTGGATGATGTTCTTATATTTGGAATGGGTACATTTTTAGAATGGAATCTCTTTCATTCTATTATCAAATCTTTTTGTGATGCAATATTAGGTATGGCTATTGGTGATAAGAAGTCCAACTTTGTCTTCTCAGGGGGTGATCAAGGTGTTCGCACTCGGGTTGCTTCTATCCTTCCTTATCAAATGAAGGATATTTATGGGGGTTGAATGTATCTCAAGTCTTACTTGAAGCTGAATGGCTATAGAATATGTGTTTGGACTTGACTCATAAAGAAAATTCAGAAACATATTAATTCTTGGTCTTTCAGATGGTTTTCAGCTGGGAAAATACGTGAGTTGGTTAATGTGGTTCTTCATAGTATTCTCGTATATTGGTTTTCTCTTTTTATTTTTCGAGAGTCTATCATTGATCGGATCAGAAAGTTGGTGTCACATTTCCTATGGGATGGAAAATTTAATGAATCAAATTTTTATATTTCTTCTTGGGAGAGCATTTCCAAAACAAAATTACTTGGTGGTTGGGGGGTAAAGAATCTATCTATGTTTAATCGATCCCTTTGCGATAAGACTCTTTGGAGGTTTCGCTTTAATAATGTTTTGTGGGGGGAAATTGTTAAGGTAAAGTATTTAAAAAGATGTCCATTATATGTCTGGTTTAGAGATTCTGACAAATTAAAGAGTGGTGGTTCTATGATTTGGAAAAGTTTGATGAAAGTATTTCCCATTATTAATTAGACAATCTGTTGATCGGTTGGAAGGGGGGTTCATATATTTTTAGGCATTGATCTAGTCATCGGTATGGGGTAAAGTTATAAACTATCCCCAAGTCTTATTACAAAACTACATGGGAATTTTTTTTATGTTCTCAAGCAAGTTTCTCATGATCAGAGTTTTGGGAGTTTGGTTTGGATTTTTTGGTGATATACAGTTGAATGTCGATTTAGATAAGGACTGGGATAATTATGTAGATTATTTATATCGAGCTGGGATCTTCTTATCAAACTCTAGTGATAGATTGGTATGGAGCTTCAATAAAGCAAATGGGGGGGTTAATGCAAAGTTGTCCTATCAGTTGTTATGGGAGGAGGCTCAGGATGATGATTTTTATTGGTGGACGTTGTTACTTTGGGGTGGTAAGTTTCGTTAACAATAAAACTCTTTTCTTGGTTGTCATTGAACATGATTTATTCTTACATGGATTCACTTTGTAGAAGAGGGTTAATTGGTCCTGGTTATTATTGTATCCTCTGTAAAGTTGAACTAGAATCGGTGGAGCATCTTTTTGGCAGCTATACTTTTCTCAAAGGGGCATGGTTCGAGCTGAGTCTGAGTTTCCAATTTTATGGTTGTTCGGAAAGTACATGTTTAGAATAGAACTTAAAGAGTTGGATATCTCGTCATCGAGATATTTATCCTTTACCTTTTATCACTATGTGGTAGGTATAAAAAATGAGGAACTGGGCCATATTTTAGAATAAGGACCCTTCGGGTTTTTAGGTAAATTCTAGATTTATAAGCTCTTGGTATGAGTTAAGTTTTAAAAATTCCCTTGTATTTGTTAGGAGAATTACTTTTCTGACTTTTGAAGAAAATTCGGCCATTGTTTTTTTACAGAGTTCAACAATGTGGAATGTGTGGTGTTGGACTGGTATTTAAGAGCAGTGACTCTCATGTTCTAAAATATTGGATGGGTGCTTGATGTGGTTTCAAATACAAGGGCCGTGCTCCTATCATTGCGGGGTCTATTATGGTTTGTGAGAAGGATTGATGTACTTAATATTCAGATAGTTGGTGATTTTAAGGCAATGATTGATTGGGAAAATGGTTCCTCATCACTTCATTAATTGGTTTTGGACCATTGGATGTACATAGTCAAAAGATTGATTTCTGAATTCTCATCCATATCTTTCAGGCTTATTTACAGGGAATTTAACTCAGAAGCTGATCACTTATCAAAGATGGAAATAGGGGAAATTAATGGTCAATAATTTTTTGAAGACTTTAAAGAACGAGTTCTTTATAACTCTAGTTCTCTGAATTATTTCGAAGTTGTCTAGTTTCTCTTTTGTTTGTTTTCTGTAGATGACGATGATGGGATTGCTACTTTGTGTATTTTCTGGTTGCTAGTTTTTACAGGAAGGAGATGAATGCTTGACTCTATGACATGATCTGTTATGTGGAGAGATAGTTCCCTTATATGCTTCTTTTTTCTTTTCTTTTTTTAATTCAGTCTAGACTATTGTTGGAAATAGTATTTTCCATTAGTCTTATGTTTTTTTAATGCTGTTAGCAACTTTGATTCTCTAGAATAACAAGTTCTGTTTTTTTTCGGAGTGAAAAAAATGGAGGGAACCCCAAATCTGTTTTTCACTTTTGTTACATGTTGTGTGATGGACAAGATTGGGTTCCATGTATATAGTGACTAATCCAGTAGCTTCATCCTTCTTCAGGAAAACAAGCTCATAGATGTCTTCAACTATAGTTGAAAGTAGCTTCTCCATAAACATCCATAAACCTAAACTGCCATGTAGCATTGTCATTTGAACAACCCATGCATAACCTTATTGAGGTGGGGGGAAAACCTTTTTCCATCCATGGATGTCGAGATAGTAACATTGATTTGCAACAACTTGTGGCTGAAATAAGGATAAAAAGCAACGCGTCACCTTTGAGGAGGGCACATAACCACAACCACATTCTTAAATTTTCTAAACCACTAAGTAGGGTGCACTAGTGTAGAAAGGGCACAGAAACTCTAAGAATTGCTACTTGTCCCAAAACAGTGAGTTGAAAACCCTTGTTTGAAGTCTATAAAATAACTTTGTAACACTAGATAAAGAGAAAAAACGACACTAGCATTGAAAGTGTGAATAACCAATCCTCGTAATCAATGTGAAATGAAAAAGGAAAGGAGAGTGAGATTTTATACTGGGTGTGCAATAACCCTGAGTTGCATCCTAGTGTGTATATATACTGGAGAATGACAGGACAGCTCCGTTTGCATTTGGAGAACCAAACAAAGACATGGCAAGGAGCATCGTAATACTCTGGTTACATGGCCGGGGAGATTCCGGCCCCAACAATATGCCCATACGACGCTTCTTTTCTGCTCCTGAATTCGCTAACACAAAGTGGTTGTTCCCCTCCGCTCCCTCTCGGCCAATTACATACGACAGTAAGTGACATTAAATCTTCTTTCTGCTCTATCTCAATGCCACGGTTTCCTGTAGATCAAGGTTTTAAGTATAACGAATTGATTATGTAGCATGACATGCTTATGAACTGGCGATCTCTGTAAATTTAATAGCCTTTGAAGAAATATTGAGTGACTGCACTTTCTGTCCAAATCGCTTGAATTTCTCGAGAGTTGTTTTGATCATTTAGCTGTTTCTGATAAAATTCCTCAAGAACTAAGTATATATTTATTGATTTTTTAAAGTGCGGCCTTAAGGCATTACCATTAACCTGAAGACGTTGGGAATCGGACAGGCAAAACGGCCTTTGAAGAAATATTGAGTGACTGCACTTTCTGTTGTGCATTCTGTCCGAATCGCTTGAATTTCTCGAGAGTTGTTTTGATCATTTAGCTGTTTCTGATAAAATTCCTCAAGAACTAAGTATATATTTATTGATTTTTTAAAGTGCGGCCTTAAGGCATTACCATTAACCTGAAGACGTTGGGAATCGGACAGACAAAACGGCTTTAAGGGGTGAATCATTAACACGTACAGCTAGGCTACCTCAACCGGGGCACCATTTCATCAAAGTAAAGTCATAAGACTCGTGACTTGGCTTTAACCTCTTTTAACGCCTCGCGGAGTTGAAACTTGTTGGATTGATTGTCATGCCACCATCTTCACCGCTGAACCTCCGCCCATTGACCTTAAGAATTAAGCTTGTGAACAAGTAAATTATTGTTAAAATGCCTTTGAAAATATTTACTGCATGGTTTTATTCCTTTCCCTCAATTTTGCACAATGTTTTAAAACTTTGACTTGGCCTTGAAATTGGCTGAAGATCTGCTTAGACTGGCTTAGAGTCGTACTGGTCTGAATTTTATGATTTGGGTTACCAAAAGTACATAAAATATAAAAATTTTATTGAAAATATATATTTTAAGATTCAAAACAATTAGAGGCAAAATATGCAAAGTCTGCTCATGTATATACCATGTCAGGTGAATATATCAAAATGGCACTGAGTATAATACTTGTTTGAAACAAAATACATAATAATGAGGTTCTAATTTCTAAATGGTTTCTAGAGTGCAAAAAACATGCTACAAGATACTAGCCTACCACATGTCATCGATCAACTCAATCAATCATCAAACTCATCACCATTGTTGGAAATGGGATATTCGGCATGAGCTACATGACCATCCCTTGGTTCAGAGTCCTTGGACTTGTTGGACTCGTCGGGGACATCAACCACTGCCGTAGTAGTACTAGTAGAAGCAAAACTAGTGCTTGCCATGTTTGGTGCTGCACTTACTCCTACTAGTGGATCTGAATCCAAATATCCACCCCAAGTCATCAATATTGGGATCAAACTTTTCCGGGTGAGTCTCCTTTGCCCATTCTGATTTTGGATCAGTATCATCCAACATAATGGGATTTGTATTAGGTCTTTTGTTTAGTGATTGGTTGCGCCTTAGCCGAAGGTTGTATCTCATGAAGATAAGATCATTTATCCATTTTTGTTCCAAACGGTATCTCTTCATCATGTGAATCCACTCAAAAACAAATCAGTTGTGCTCACACCTAGAAGCGCTCCAAGTTTGACTTTGGACTTGAATTTCAAACTTTTGCAATTGAGGAAATTGGCTACCAAATGACTCCCACTAATGTGCTACAAAGACAGAGTTAATTCAACAAATTATATTGTGAATTTGGCTAAAAATTCAAGTATTTAAAGTTTAAACTATTCAACTTAAAGAAACTTTGGAATTACTTTCTTGGTTGGTCCACATCTCTTGCATCTTTGCTAAGTTTTTGCCAAGGTACCATGGATCTAGTAAAAGCACCAATTTGTCGATGTATTTCCAGTTGCTCACTCTCATCAAGGACCATGTGCTCTAGGTACTCATACAATCCATCTTTGACCTCCCCTGTTTGATATTTTCTTAATCGAGCTTTGTAATGATACCTTGGGTTTAGGAAATACCCAACTGCATGTATAGGATGATAGTGTTGATTGTTCCATTTGTTATCAATGATCTCCTAGATAGGCCTATACTTAGCTACTGTATCCTTGTATGTTGCCTTTATTTTATCTTTTGCATGATCCATAGCCTCATAAATGTAACCCATGGCTAATTTTGTCCCATCCACCAACAACAAGACCTTAACAAGGGACTCTACGATTTTCACAACCTCTGCTTCTATTTTCCAAAATGTGTTCTCAAACACCTTCTTTTGGGTGTCCTTCCCATCTTGTTTGAGGGATCACTAAGATCAATTCCATTCATCACTTGAAAACATCTTTTTCAAGTTCTATGCTTGCGAAAGGAGAGATTGCAATTTGAGGAAGTGAGTTTCAAATCACGTGATGGAAGGGACCTAACCCTTAGTGTTTTTCCTCATTAGGCTCAATACCCATGAGTGGATGTAGATGTATTTTGTAATGCTCTTGGCATGCTCTACAATGTTTTTGATCCAATCCCATGTGCCTATATCCTTAGGTATGAGGTATATGGAATGTTGAACACAGGGGGTCCAAAACATGCTTTTGTATTTACTCTCTAACATCTTACCAACAGGAACATATTTAAAGGCACTATCTGTGATGATTTGAACAACATTTGCCTCTCCACCGACATAACAATGTCAGCCAAAAGCTGAAATAACAAGTTTGCATCTTTCACCTTATCACTTATCAGATGCATCAATTGGTTTAAAAAATATGGTTCCTTGCTGGGGAAGAGACAAGGACATTTATTATAGTACGGTGCTTTCCATTAGTCCATCCATTTGACATGATGGTACATCCCATTTCGAACCACGATTCTTTAAAACCCTTCAAGTGTTCATCTATGGACAAATCTTCTTTTTACAAAAGAGATACCCTTAGGTCATGCATATCAATGTTGAAAACATTGTGTTAGAAAAATTATCACCAAGGGTTCGGAAAACAACTTATAGGCAACATTGAAGAAAATATTGGCAAACTTCAAAAATACAAAAATATGCATTTTTTTTTTCAAATTTTGAAATATCCAAGGCAACAACAACATCAAATAAACACATTTCCACATAAATATGAAAATAAAACTGATATATAAGATGTCTAATGATACATCACACATCAATACTAAATGTTGTCTCGACTCTTGAGTAGAGCCTCAAACTATCATAAAAAATATAGTAAGTGTATCTCATCATCATGAATCATCTATGATCTACATACTGCATAGTACAATGAAATCAAATAAATAAACCAGTGATTCCCTTTGCCCCTTTTACAAGCAAGGGTAATGGATTTTCCTTTAAACAAAGAAGTCCCTAGTGATGGGAGGGGACTTTGATGTGCTCTAACAAAAGGAGAAGCTAGAATCCATTGTCCCCTAGAAGAACGAGAAGCTAGAGTTTGACGCCCTCTACTAGTGCTACTACTAGGTCCAAGACCAACTCCTTATGCATTGGACCGTGTCTATGTCGGTGAAGGTGGTGGCACACTCCTAGTGTCAGTAGCCACCTCTTGTAAAGGTGTCTGCTCTAGAACATCCTCCTCCCCTACTTCCATCTCCCTTGCCACCTCCTCATGTAACCAATCTGGGACCCGAGCCCATGACAGGCCTCTCGGTCTCCACCCTCCATGTAGAGATGTTGTTAATCGCATCCAATGAAATGGCCTCCAGGTTAGGTGTTTTCTGAAGATGCCTCACCCACAACTGAAGATTGTTGTAGATGTAGACAATGTCATTAAGGCACTAGTATTCCAACATGTATGAGGCTCATATATATATATTATTTAAAGGCTAACGAGGCATAAAATATAAATTTATAATTTAAAATGAATTCAAAATTTAATTCAATTTTTTCAACTTGTTGTGCTTCTTGGTGTGTATTTTCTCAAACACACTCCAATTGTGCTTGCATCCTAACGAGTTACATGTTTGGATAAGCACTCGAATGGCAAGCTTTTGTAAATTGGGTACTCTTGACCCATAACTTGTCCACCAAGCATCTACAACAAATAAGAGAAACATAAGAGAGAACATTGAATTTTGAAAGTTGAAACAAAGGAAGAAGAGATATTGAAATTTGAAACAAAATGAACTTGAAGCTTACTTGGCATTTTGGTCTTCTTGCCTTGGACAACCATGTCAAAGCCAATGTTCCATTGACCATCCTATATATTTCCGTTTCTTTAGAAATCTCCATCCTTTCTTGCGGACTTGGCATCATCCTCTAAACACATGTGAGGAATCCATCCATAATCTCATAATCAAATCTAAAACCACAAGAGTAAGAGAATGTAGGGTTGAGGTAGATCCCTGCAACATGAATAGGGCGACAAAGTGTATTGTTCCATTGCTTATTAGTCACCCTCCATATCGATAATTGTTTCGCATACCCCTCTTACCCTTGTCCTCATAATAGGCACGGATGGATTCTCTGGCCCTATCCATGGCCTCGTAAAAGTATCCAATTGCGGGCTTGTCTCCATCAACCAACGAACGAACCTTTTCCAAAGGTTTGCTAATGGCACACAAAGTGTCTTGGGTTTTGCTTCTTTCTGATTAGTAATGAATCATGCTCTGAGTTGTTGTCAATAAGATGCTTGTACTCTATGGTTGTGTAATACATGGAGACATTTCCTCTACTGGATTGATTGCGTGACTATAAGATTGATTGGCTATATGGCTAGATTCATTGACTTGTTGAGTATGTGGATCAATCATTAGTCTTGTTGGTTATGATATATTTATTTTCATAAGTATGATGTTTTCGTTTTAATTTTCTTTAAAAAAAGGAAAATTTAAGTACTATTAGGACTTGGTTTTGAGTTTGAATTTGTTTTCCTTTCAAGTTTAGTTTGTTTTGGTTTTCAATATGTGTCTTTTTGACACATTAGGTTTTTAGGATTGGTCAAATGCTATAACAATCCTTCTGCATGTCTCTTGGTATATTCATAGGCATAAGTGAATTTTGTTGATGTACATGGTCAAACGTCTCCTTGGGAATTGGGTTGGTCTTGGATTTATGTGTTGGATGTTTATGTTGAGTCTTGCAGTCTAGAAGTTGTGTATTGAGTCAAGTGAGAGTCAAGTTGAGCCAAATTAGGTTATAGGATCAGATTTGAGTTGAGTGATTAGAGTTTATGATTTGTTCCCAAGTTGTGGTTTTTAAGTTTTTTATCAATGTCTGGAGGTCAAGGATTCTCAAGTTATAGGCCGAAGCTTGAGCTCTTACCACTAGGGACATGAAGATGGACACTCTTCCCTCCAAGATTTTTGATCTTGAGGTTGAAAATATCATCCTTGAGTAGACGGTAACCACACAGGAAACCTTGCACCTCCAAAACCCTCAGAGAGACTTATTACATTCAGAGATACTCGACCCTAAATTAAACAAGAGGAAATCTGCTTCCAACAAGCCTTTTTCAAAAAAGAGACAAAATATTGGCGTAGGTTGTTCTTAAGAACAAATGATCCTCTCCCCTCCCGTCGTGGATGTTGAGGAGGTCGTACAAACCAAAATTTTGGAGGAGGAGCATCATAGATGGGAGAAGTAATTGAATCTTAGAGTGCATGGGTTCCCACCTATGTAGGTGGCCACCTCTTTTGTCCATGACACTTTGGATTTGTTGTAGCTCAAATTAGCATGTGTGGTTAAAGCCCAAAAAGACAATACTAGCCCAACTGCAACTTAGAGGTGTTATCCACTATCACCTTAGTAACTACCTCTCTACACTTTAGGTTGGTTCTTCTTTAACTCAAAGGGGATTCTCTAGGATAAGATTGCTAGGATGGCAATGAAGGATCCAAGTGATGTGAAGAGATAGCTTAGCAAAATAATTTTGTCTTTGTAGTGTAGAGAAATGAAAAGGTGATGGAAGGACCAAGAAGATTAGTGCCAATCCAACAATGATGACTTGAGTCAAAGGTTCTAGTCCAAGAGAGGGCAAGCTCAAGGAATGGTTAAGATCTCTAGGGCTACAATATGCATACACACACAAAAGGCACTTGAACATTGCTAAACATGAACACAGAGAATACTAGGAGAGCCGATTCAGTACTACATCAAAGCATGCTAATGAGGGTGTGCCACACTTAATGAGATATTAGATAAGAAACAACTCTAGAGATGAAAGATGCAAACTAATAACCCACAAGTTAAACATAAAAGGGAGAAAGGGGACAAATTTCCCACATAAAACCCTTCCAATAGGACAAAATTTTATCCTTCTGTGGCCAATCAATAGTAAGCACTAGCAACTCTACAACCATAAGCAACAATGGGAGAACATTATAACATAAGCCACACTCTGAATGGATAAGAGACCCTTACACTTCAAATTGCACCATGAAAAGATATGTCCATTAAGCTCCAAAAGAGAAGGAACTCTCAAAATTGAACCATGACAAATGAGAAAGAGAGAGAGAGAAAAGCCTCATAAAGCTTTAAGCTCCTCTTCCTTCTACAATAAAATAAAAATTTAAACCCTAGATATAGCTTCAGAAGGAGTAAACAAACCAAAATACTCTAACTACTCCAACAATATGCATGAAATAAGGTGGTCAAAACCACATGTACAAGCTCCAAGAGAGAAAAGGCTCAAGAAGGAGGGCATTGCCATCAAATGAGGATGAATACCAAGAAAAGTACAAAACCTAGCCTCCAAACTCTCCAAAGGTAGCACTCCAAGAGAATTTGTCGACAAGGCAACAAGTGAACCCTAGATCTACTCCAATATAAAACGCCCTCTTCAAATCATGCATAGAACATCTACCAAAGTGGACGCTCCAAATGTAGAACGTTATCTCCAAAAGGCATGAGTAAGTGCACAAGCAACCTCAAATGATGGGATCTCCTCCAAATATGGTAAGAAAAGACACGTGGATCACCTCTATGGTGAACATTCCAATAGATATGGCATGGATGAGTCTGAAAGAAAAGATTTTCAACCCGGAATGTCTACCAAAGGAATAGACATATGTGCAAACCCTCCTCTAAGTGAAGCGTCCTATTAAATAAGGCATGAAATTATGTTAGGAAATCTCCAAAAGTGGATGCACTCCAAGAACAAAATGATGAACACTCCGTCATCAAGGTATATGAGGATGTGAAATGAGGGTCTCCAACCAAAAATGTCCAACTATAATCCATCAAAAGGTGTGCAACAAATCCTCAACAATGTGGATGCTCATTAAGGAGGATTAACAAATGATGGAACACGAGTGTAGAACAAGTCATAAGTGCAAAAGGTTGCATCCATACATCAAGGGGTCAAACCCTCAACCAACCAATAGATCCATAGTAGCTCATTGATAGTAGGGAATGACCTCATCAAGCACATGCCAATGAATGTCCACATAACAATCAAATTGCAACCTCCATGCCAACTCATCAATCCATGAACCAAGGAGACCATCCATCAATAATAGGAGCATCCAACTCAAGAACAAGTGTCCACAATAGTCAACTAACACCTTGAAGAAGGGTATGGACCAATCCAGAAGCAAATATATGCCTTCATATGTGCCAAGGGTGAAAAATGAGGAGGGAACTCAACCAAAGATGATACCCAATAATGCTATGATGTCATCTATATGCCAAGGATCAAGATTGCTCCAACCATATGAGATTTTACACCATCGTACATGAGCGAGAAAGAGGGGAGCTCCATGGAAAGTCATCAATAAAACATCCTCAAGCATGAAATATATCACATGGACAAGAGTGCTAAGCAAGAAAGCCCCCCCATGTCACCATGCCATCCATATAAGAAATCCATGTCATCAAATTATGCCAAGTGTAGAAGAGTGCTTCATTAAAATATCCCTCAAACATCAATATACTATGAAAACCATCCAAACACTCCATAGGAAATGACAATGCATGTGATCTAGATGCCATATGAAATTCAAAGCACTAGGGTGCTCAAGAAAGTGATCCATATGTCATGAACACATGATGCATGAGTGAAGAGCAACATCTTAATAATCCACATACACTAAATCATGAAAATACATATCCATTAGCTACTAGCCAAAAATGTATCATAAACATTCATATGCTAGGGAATCATCAACTCTAGGAGATGATCACAACAGGAAGACAAAACCTAGCACCAAGGAACCTAGGCCATCCATAGCTTCATCACCTATAACCCCTGTTGAATGTGTGACAAAATCACTTGTGGACACCCATGTCTACACGACATGGGAGGTAACAGCGACATGGGAGGTAACAGGGTCTACACGACATTATGTTGGAACATGCGTGGTTGGATACCCACTCCATGATTTTCCTTTGTTTTTGTACCATATGTGATCAACTATAACCCCTTTAGGCAAAGAATTGACTTTCTTTTCTTCAATACAAAGTCTTCTTTGATGTTGAACTTGTAAGGTCATAGTTTGACGAGCTTAAACACTCTTGAGATTTGGTCATAGCATCTCAAAAGGAGGGGAAATGGGAAGTTATTCATGATCTTAGAGTAATGATTTGGGATACCGCCCAGGGGTGCACCCATCCTTGGCCACCTAAATGATGGCTTAGCTAGGATGGTTATGCGTCCTCCTCCATCTCCATCGCCTATTCGAATTGTAATGGAGCCTTTTGTAATAATTTGAGGATTATTTTTGATGCATTGGAGTCATGGGATCTCCTTTCCTCACAGAGATCCACACGAGTTGTGAGAGGATGCCTCATTCTATTGAAATTTGATGGTTTTCATTGGCTTTCAACTTGTAGATAGGGTACATGATAGTCTAGGGGTGTTTGGGGTTTGGGAGGTGTTGCTTGCATTGCTTATGATTCCCTTTGGATTATAGTTTCCCTTGTTTCCTTAGGCGTTCATGCCAAGTTCATGTGGGTTCGCATCTATGGTAATGCCCCCCTCCTTGGGGATGCTTTCATTGTGGTATGATACTTCCCACCAACATATTCAACCTATGCACCGAAGTTTCATGGGGAACCATTCCACGACCTATGCACTGACATAGCTTAGTTCTCCACCTAAGGGGAGGTTCTGAATTTCTAATCATGGGGGATTTCAATGCCTGTATTAGATCCTTAGATATCCTGCTACATGATAGATCTGAGGATGCTCTCTACCCTTAGGAGATTGTTTTGGATTTCGTTGGCCTCCACAAGATCTCAGATGATGCTTTTGGATCCCTCACCTCTTATGGGAGACAACTTCTCGTTCTCGGGGAGTCCCATGGTGTACTACTCCTAAATGTCCTACCTCTATGCACTGACATAGCTTAGTTCTCCACCTAAGGGGAGGTTCTGAATTTCTAATCATGGGGGATTTCAATGCCTGTATTAGATCCTTAGATATCCTGCTACATGACAGATTTGAGGATGCTCTCTACCCTTAGGAGATTGTTTTGGATTTCGTTTGCCTCCACAAGATCTCAGATGATGCTTCTGGATCCCTCACCTCTTATGGGAGACAACTTCTCGCTCTCGGGGGGTCCCATGGTGTACTACTCCTAAATGTCCTACCTTACTTCCCCAACTTTGGAGGCTTTACATGTTTCCCACATAGTGGGGGGGGCTAGTGTGCTTTGGAAATAAATGAGGAATGATTGGGAAGACAGAGGATCCCGCATCACATTAGTGTCCCAATTTCAAGCACTTGACATCCTACCTAGACAATTAAAAACAATGTTTGACAAAGAAGAGAAAAGAAGAATTTGAGTATGTTAAAAACTTCTACTTGAATGCTCTGGAGATGTGGATGATGACGAACTGGAAGAAGAGTGATTGCTCATTAGAAAGCCATGATTGAGCATCGAGCAATTCCCTTCAAGTATGTCTAAGATTGTAAATATATCAAGTTGTTCATGAGGGTTGCAAAATAAATTCTTCAAAGATAGATATGTACATGTACTCAAAATCCGCACTCTCATTTTGAGGAGTGAGAGAAAGTATCTAGTTAAGAAGTTTTTAGTCAAGAAGTTTTAAAAATTTCATAAGTAACGTATAGGTGGGGGGAAAAGGTGCCTTCAATCTCATGAGTTAAAGTTCAAGTCTGGGGTACATGTCAAAATGGAAGATACGGATGGGTGGAGGAAGTGAAATATGGTGCCAACATAACAAGATAGAATAAGTCTGTTCAAGGTAGGCAAATACAAGTGAGCTTACATAATGGCCTTACATAAAAGATCGTCTAGGCACTCATAACAAAAGTCACTCAAACCAAATAGTACCATAGTTAGCTAATCAATGTCAAGTTATGGCTACTAAAATAAGCAATAGAGACAAACATAAATCCAAATACCTCCTGTATACCTACTCAACCATGTATGTGTCTTTATCTGAAGTGCCACTCTGTCACATATGTACCATCTTTGCCGCTCTGCTCAAATGGACTATGTCACTACCAAGGTCATCTCAATGGACTAGGAAGTCTTAGTCATGACAAAGGGGTGCTCTACATCTAGTGTTGAATAAGGCTCTGAATGGCTCATTCTGATAATCTAAGTCACCTGACACGGGGACACGGGACACGAAGGACACGGGGATTCGAGGTGTCCGACACGGGTACGGTGACCCCGGAATCAGGACACGTAGGATACGTTTTATATACATATATATATATTTTTTAAATATATATTAAAATTTAAAAATATAGACATATAGATCCAAAAATATTTAGAAACTAGAACATTTACAAATATTCAATAGAAATTAGAATAAAAACACATTAATGATCATTGAACAAGTCACGATTCACAACACATTTGTCATTCACAAATCACAATGAGACACATAGATGCATGTCGGAACCATATTTCTCATTAAGTCATCAAAATCAAAATGTATACAATGTGAATGTACATATATGTCGGAATGCCATTGGGCATTGGCAAATGCCAAAATAGACTAAAGTCTAATAGACTATAGTAAATACAAAAAGGGGTGGATCAAGATGGGAGAATCCCATATGTCAGTAGTCCTCCTCCATGCCTGAATCAACATCAACATACTCATCACTGCCCTGATCCTCATCCTCCTCCCCCTCGTCCTCCTCTCTGCCCATCTGATGACCTGCATCTCCTGCTGTGGAGGATGACCCCTCCATACGATCACTCTCATCAAAAGTGACCGGCTCTAGCACTGGATCATTAAGATCCATGTTGGCTAATGCCAACTCCATACTGCTGTCCAAACCCATATCATCAGGAAAGACATCCCACATCTTTGTCTTTCCCTTCACCCACTCCTCCCTCTTCCTGTAAATAAGACGAAGGTTGGAGTGCACATACACCATTGACTCTGCCCTGGACTGCTCAAGCCTGCTCTTATTCACACTGTACAAGTTCCCATATGTGCTCCAATTCCTCTCACAACAAGAGGATGATGTAACTTGAGAGATGATCCTCAAGGCTAACTTCTATAGAATAGGGGATGTTGCCCCATGAGTTGCCCACCAAGCATAGGGTTTCTTAAACCCCCTATCTCTAAGCACATCATAGCCTCCAAATCTCCCAGTGCCAGTGGAAAAATCTACAAAGCCCTCCTCCGCCTCCTCAAGCATGTCGCTATCCTG